>VWZO01016943.1:346378-382600 GCA_013396975.1 Bucco capensis
GAGGAAAAGAAAAAGTAATTTACTGTGAAGCACTGGCTGAAAATCATTTTCTGAACCACTGCACAATTTTAATCAGACGACCACACTGTATCCAATCAAGGGAGGATTTGTGAGGGGGGTAGGAGGGTGTTTCACTGTGGCCTTCCCCAGAGGACACTAAATCCAAGCTCTGCTCAGGAAGACAAGATGTCTCAGGCTTCACAGCCTGCCCCAAACCTAATTTGCACTAGAATTACATGGCCATTACTAATGTATACAGTGACCCAAATTGATTACTTTGCTATTAGTAAGCGCAAGGCTCTGGCTTTGGAGATGGCAGCTTCCCATGGAGGAGGAATAGAAAGAGGTGAGAACAAAGCAAAGGTGCTGCTTTGAAAGAGTACATGGGGATGAGGAGGGCTTGGGGATGAGGAGGACCATGAGGGTGAGGAAGGTCACTCTCATGGGACAGTCTGCCATCCAAAATGCTGTGGGAATGACTGGACTCAATACTTTATGTGCTTAGCACATCTTGCATAAAAAAAAGTATGACCTGGCTTACTCTTTGAGAAATCTTATCACACGGCAGAGTCTCTGGGTTAATCCAGGCTGCTAAAGCCATGGGAAATCCCAGACCTCTCTGGGGCTCCTGTTCATGCTTGCAGTCCCTAGGGTGCTGCTCTGTGTGAGCCCCTAAACACACTTCTGCAAAGTCTCATCCACATCTTCATGGTACTTAGCGTCTCCATGGAGCAGAGCCTTGTGCCTTGCACCATAGGGGAGCTCCACATCCTCCCTCATTAGCCCCAAACCAGCCAAAGCTTCTGAGCAGTTTAGGGACAGTAGAAACACTTTAGAAGTCTCCAGAGTTCACATCCCACTTCCGCCTACATCCCCATGGTGAATGTGTGTCCCCTGGGAGTAGGAACCTGGAGTTCAATCCCAGGTGCAAAGCAGTTGTAGAGTTGAGTATTTGTCTCCTGCATCCAGAATCTCAAATATATCTTTCTGCTTTTCACAAGCCTGGCTTCTGCAAGAAGGATGTGGTCTGCCTTGGACACCTAACTCCTGACAAGGGCTCAGGATAGGCAAGCTCAGAGATTCAGCCTGTGGAGATGTGGGCAAAGATAAAGACAAGCAATGGCTAAAGCCTCAGTAGCCAGAGCTGAAGGAGACTGAAAACTGAAGCTGCATGTGATGAAAAGGGAACAGACTGTGAGTATCACAGATGCAGTACTTGCAGCAGGTCAATCTCCTTTTGGGACCAGCACAGGGGATAACCCTACCCATTCACCTTGCAGAGCAGTATCACACAGCTGATGTTCTGCAGAAGGTTCTTCAGATGCCACTGAAGCAGCTCAGGTTCAATCTACAGAACTCACGGATGGCTGAGGGCTTCCTCCCCTCTAGCACTGCCACCAGTTAGCTCAGCCTGCTCCTCTTGCCTTCACACACTTGAATTTTACCTTACCTTGCATCTTGGCAGATGCTCCCATTCCCTCCTCAGCTCCAGTCCACTGGATGCTCAGCCCTGACCCATCATTTGCAGAGAGCTGCTAAGGAAAATTTGCACAGGTCTTTATTTGTTGTCTTGGGAAGTATTTATTCTTGACACAATCCAAATTTACTTCTGTGAACTGCTAAACACATCCATACTGTTTCTGAGCAGAGCTGGAAGTATGTATCCCTCCCCACCCACCGAACATACTAGAGGGAACCAGGAAGCAGCCCTTGTACCTCTCAAACTAATATCAAAAGTCTCACACTCAGCTCCTTGAAGGGAGCATTTTGGGAATATTATGTCTCTTCAACTGTTAATTTTTCATACAGCAGGTGGGAAACCTGCCCTGTTTGAAGGGCATGGTGGAACAGACCAGTTGCTCTGTAGTATTTTACAACATAGGAAAGTGGAGGTTGTTTGTAGCCAGTGCCAGTATCCATCCTGGACCATCCACACAGACACTTCAGATATTTTAAGCAACTACTCAAAGCTCTTGTTCAGTCTTTTCCTCCAAGCTATGGCAAAAGCAGACAGGCCATTAATTGCACAGGCAGATGGCTATTAGGAAGCATGTGAGAACTGGCTATACCACCACTGTGTAGGTGGAGCTGGTTAGATGGACCTGAATAAAAAAAAAAAATAGAAAAAAAGGAACATTTCCTACATTTCCTTTGCTGCATGGTGAGAAAAGCTTTTCCTGTATGCCTGCAGAAGACAAATCAGAAATAACAGCAAAATTGCTCCTCAGTTCCCCACTGAGCCAGGTTAGCAAGAGCACTTTGGGGTTTATATATATAATCCCTCCACAGCTTCACTGCTGGGCAACAAACACATGGGACCAGGGTAGGCACGGGAGAGTTTGGGATTTTCCTCACAAATGTGTATGTATGTATGTATGGCTAGGCTTTCTGTCCTCACAAATGATGGGACCAGTTAAACATGTTAAGAGACTAGAAGTCTTCTGCAAGCTGCTACTGAAACAATCCCTCCCTGTTCCTCTGCTGTCCCATCTTTAAGCAGCTCTGGTTTATCCACCTGACTGACCCTCCCTTGGGAGGCATCTTTAGACCTCCAGCAGCCTTGTCCAGCCTCCAGAGTTTCTCCCTTTTTGATGTGAGCATTACCTGTTCATTTCCCCCTGGATTTTTTTTCTTGCACTCATTTTTAGAAATTCCCGAGCTATTTCCCTTGGGAAAACATAATAAAACACAAGAGCTTGAGAACAAGAGCACTCCATCAGAGCAAAGGTCCATCTGGCCCACACTCTGTCTCCCAAGTGACCAACCACCAGTGTCTAAAGGAGAGTATATGAGCTGTGCATGTCTACTTCTGTCAGGGTCCTGAGGGTGCTCATGGGCCTCAATGCCTGGACCTAGCCTCCCCTGGGACCTCGACCCAAGCTGTCTCCTGCCAAGCGCCAGGATGGGTCTCAGCTCAGCCTCAGGCCTTCAGTCCCTGCCTGAAGAGCTGTGCTGTTGGTGTGCCTGTCTCTGACCCTGTCTCCTAGATGGGGTTAGGACCTGTACTGCAGAGAGTTGCTCTTCTGGATGGATCCCTCCAACCTAGGTTAAAGCTTGTCATGCAGCACTACATGTAGAACAGTGCAGAAGTGTTCTATTCCCTTCCATTCTGATCCATTCTGTTCTCTTCTGTCTCTCATTTCCTCCACTCATGATGAGTCAAATAATGATACTGTCATTTACCTGAAATGCCAGGGGGGTTCTGCCAAGGAGGAGCAGAACTCACTCCTCAGCCATGGAGAAGAGACCCTGAGAGAACCAGGGTTTGAGTGGTGCATTGGAGGTGCAAGAGCCACAGGCAAGAACTGAGCCAAAAGGGCCCAGAGGAGTCCTGGCAAGGGGCTGTGCTCTGTGCTGCAGAGGAGAAGCCACTTCTGGGGGCCACTCAGGGGTCCAGCCCTCGGAGTCTCAAAAGTTTCCTCCCCCTGGATGCAGGGCATGAGGGCCACCTCCGTGGAGCATAAGCAGCAGGCACCTGGCCAAACTGGGGGCTCGAAAGAGCCCTGGCAAAATTGGGCTCTGAAGTCAACTAACCACACAAGAATAAAAAGCAGAACTTGAAATCCCTTCCCATAAGTTGTGTTTACAGGTGGCAAGCAACAACAGCACTGAAAGACATTGGCAGAGGGCGAAATCCTCACCTCTAACAAAATGCATGAAGAAGCTGGAGTCAAAACTGTCTCTGGAGCAGATACCCCACTTGGGTGGCCAGTCTAAAGGCAC
Source organism: Bucco capensis (assembly GCA_013396975.1). NCBI lineage: Eukaryota > Metazoa > Chordata > Aves > Piciformes > Bucconidae > Bucco > Bucco capensis. The sequence goes on from VWZO01016943.1 coordinate 350,102, forward strand.
TGTCTAATGTTTCATACCTTACTGTCAAAACCCTTATGTAGGAAAAATCCTTCGCTTCATTCTGCACTGCTGTCAATATAACACTCAAAACAATCCATTTTCAATGTGTATCTTAGTATCACAAACAGAAAGACAGTTATTAGAGGCCAGAGACACTTGATTCATATCCCCTATCATTTCTGGCCACCGAGGCTGACACTGCAGAAACAGTCTGCCCTCAAAAGGCCAAATACCAAAAGTGCACTGAGCAGAGCCAGTGGGCTGCAGCCTGAACCCTTGAGCACAGCAGCTCTCCCCTACATTCCTTTCCCATCTGCCTCCTATCTACCATCACGTTCACCCTGACTCCAGACCAGCAGTAACAATCAAGAGCAGTCAGTCAAGGGAATATCAGATAATCACTGTATCAGGCTGCTGAAAGCCTCATCCTCAACGTCCCTTGCAATTTGGTTATTTAGCTTTAAAAACATATTAAAAAGGCGAGGACAAATTTCTCCATTTCCAGGACTCCTGCTGCTTAGCTGCATCACAGAGGTTTGGATTGTCACTAGGGATGCATGCAGGGAAGTGATTAACTGTGCAACATGAATGACAGATGGACACGGACATAGGCACAGTTCCCATGAAGCAACTACTTAGAGAGGTGGCTCAAACAAGTGTGTAAAGCCTCATCCCCTTGCTATAATTTGTCTTATACTTCCTATTGTAAAGAAAGCACACTTTTTTTGCTATATGCTAGACTCCAGAGTTACTTCAGATGAGGAAACCAGCAGAAAACAAGCAGGTGAAAGTACTCCTTGGCACAGAGCAGCACTCGAAGTGGTTTCACCACTCACCACCTCCTGCCACTCTCCAAGGGGAGCTGAGGGACACCAACCATGCTCAAACACAGCTAAACATTATATAGGGAGTCTAGTCTATGCAGAAAGCCACGAGGCATGAAAATTCTGGTAACTGGGGCCTGCAGGAATTCCAGGGGGCACATTAAGGCCCAAGACAGTAGCGAGTTATGGAGCAGCTGGTCTGGCACTTCTGTTGTTGTAATGGTGAGCTGTCAGCCGAAAGGGAAGATACCTGGAGTTCCTTGGATGCAGATGGTGCTCTCCCAGCAGAGGACTTTTGCTGGATGGACACATATCTGTAGCACCGAGATCTGTTTCAGCTGTCCACAGGAGTGTGTGAGCACTGCAGGAGATCTGTAACCTCTCAGCTGAGAGGATGAAGAGGAAAAAGAAGGTGGAAGGCGGAATTTAAAACCATAAATAATTCAAATAATGGGGAAAAGAGAAAGACAATGCAAAGAGCAATGACTTGGGTACCTTTCCCAACGGGTGACACCAGTGCCAAAAGGCTGCTTGGACTCCACTGAAGCACACAAGACCATCGAGAGGCACATAAAGTATGCAGCAGTTTGTTATTCCAGGCAACACACAATGACATCTCCCACGTTCTGCAAAGGGAGAGGTAGCTTGTTGTTCCACAGTTTACTGGGTTTGTTACATTTGGCATGATTAAGAACCAAAATTTTGGGCTAAAATTAAAATGAGCAAACGTTTTGTCAGGATTTCACCCAATTTCTCTCCTACTTATGTGGGCAGTAAGCTTTTATGATGTCCTTAGCTAGTCACATTTCTCTGGTTTTAAATGTCTGGATTTTGTAAATACGTTCTTGGCTAACAGCAAGGTGTCAGGGGAACAATAACTGCATCTACTTTTGGATACTGCATTGAACTGAGATGAAGGAAACTATAGTTTTTAGAACATCCAGTCAATGATTCACAACATCCAAATAATGCTCCTGATTCATCCTTTACGAAAACAGCCCACTGCAGCCTGGCACTACATGACCCTTCTCAGAAGCTATTAACTCTCATTTTAAAACTACTGAAGGTATTTTAATGGCACAACTCCAAATTTATATAGATTCCTACCATTAAAAAAAATAAAATCTAAGTATTTCCAGTTTTTACTCTTTCTTTCCAGATGAAAAATCCCAGAGGCTACAAGTTGCACTAATTTATGTCTGAAATTCAAGATGTATACACAAGTAAAGTACAAACCTAATGCAAAAAAAATCGTTAATTACTGAACTTCATTTGTGAAGAACTTCATTTGCTCCTGGAACAGAACTGGAAATGGATTTTTAGTCAATCTTTTGCTTTCACGTAGAAGTTCTGTTGCAAAATTTATAGACCAAAGGCTGACGTTGGGGAAAAAAGCCACTGAGTGACTGCAAGCAAAAGGAAAGCAGCACTCACCTCTCAAATCAAAGCAATATGCAAGAAAATATGTTTATCCAAACTTGGTGGTGAAAGTGGAATATTAAGCTTATACTAATTCAGGAAGACCCAATGTACATTGGTAGCAACTTGTGCAAACTCTGCTTCTACTGGTTTTAAAAAAAAAGTGTGGAATTGTATGTGAATGGAAGAAGCTCCCTGCAAATGACAACAGCTGACAGCTACTGACATGCTGAAGTATCCAAAGCACACAAGGTCAGGAGAGGTAAGGGACCATCTGGTTTGGTTACCACAACCAAGTAAAGACTGTAAGGGATTCAGATTATGTCATATAGGTCTCTAATGAAAGACTGTTAAATGAAATATTTCTAAATTAATTTAATGTTTAAAAATCTCAGAAAGTACCACTGCTTCTACAGCATCACGCTGAAAGCCATTTGCAGGCAGAATTACATTTAAACATGGTCCTGTTATACTCCCAAGGTGTCTACTGTCTATTTTTATAATATTCCTAGAAGGGATTCCATACAAACCCCAACTCTGACATCTCGCCTGGAAAATAGCACAAAGCCTTTTCTGGAGGTCCAGGAATCTATTCATGCCAGAAAGGGGTCGTTTTCATTCCCCATATCTAAGTACTGCAGCAAACCACGTGCATGCATCATGTTACACGAGAATGAATGTTATTCCAAACCCAACAGCTTCCAAATGTTTCTTTATTGTTTTCACAACTCAAAAAAGGGTAATTCATACAGCCCTTGTCTTTCTGCTCGCCTTCAGCTCCCCATTCAACGTACAAAACCCCAAACACCTTTCTGAACAAGCACTCAGCCAGCTTTCCCCTCTCTAGCTGCTACTTGTTTTTCCTGCAGTAATTCTTCTTCCTTCCTCTTGTGAAGCTTTAGAAGATACTCATCAGGCTCAATTCCTGCCTCCCTTAACTCCGACATGGCTTTCTCCAACCGATGCAACGTGCGGGCACTCTGCACTTTTCGAGCAGTGATGTACAAGGTAAATTCCTTGAAGCCCATCAGTTTACAGGTATCCACCTCACAAATGTTTTTAACATCTTTGGTTTTGTCCACTTGGGGGAAGAAAAATAAACCTGACATTTTTTCCAGATCTTCAATATTTACTTGGAATTCAGTCAGCTGGTGACTGAAGCCTATGGGATTGTTTGGCACCACAAAAGCTCCGAGTACCAAAGACTCTGTAGATGTCCTGCTCCGTCTGGCAAGGATCACCTTGTACAGGTGGGATGGCACAGCTACATCATCCTTTCCAATTACCTGTCAAAAGGAAAGATCTTATCAGTTGAGGAGTGAAACAAAAAAAAAGTTGTGAGATTAATCCTGCTATCTCTATAACAGACTCACAGTGTAGAACTACACATCAAAAGCAGTGCCATGTTATCAGACCAGACGATGAGGTGGAAAGGACCATTTCATTGCAGCTCCTTCTAGAGCTGGTCAGGAATGAGCTAGTTATTTGAAGCACTTCCACAAAAGAAAATACATTCTTAAAACTAAATTTTGACTGTGGCTACTGAAGCAAGGTTCACATCAGTCTATTCCAGTGGTTAATTCATTTCTCTTACAAATCCTTTCAGGCACAGTCTGAAAATCACTTGTGGTCTCCTGTGGCCCCTGGTGCCATAACTGTGCCCACAGCAGAGGGAGCATTAAACTCATTGCCCACGGGAAAGTGTGGGGAGTGATACCCATGTTCCTATAATCCTTGGATGGGTAGGATGAGCTCATTAGCCTTCTGGCAGTCATCCTAGGAGAAGGACAACTCTGATTCCAAACCCGGGCAGATGGAGCTCATTTAGCCCTGTAAGACCTTCCATCTAAGAGAAGGACACTCTAATAAAACCTATGTCCTAAGGACTTGGCTGCCAGTGTCCAAGCTTGCTAGGCCCTGGCAGATGAACCTTAGGACTAAAGGGTGGGTCCAGCTCTGCACATGCTGTGTCTCACCTAAAAAAAAATCCATTGCACAGGCTCGAGGGTGCTATCCACTATCCTCTTTTTATCAGCGCACTTGGAAAAGGCGCTGAGAAGGAGTATGGGTGGAGCCCTCCCTGGAGCTTCATTCGCGAAGCCTAGCCATACATATACAAATCCTTTCAGTGTTTGAAGTGTGTCATCTACCTTTGTTGCCAGCTTTATAAGTGACTGGTCTTTAAATCTTATTGTTTAGACCAAAACCAGAGAAAGTACCTTTAGAAGAAAGGGAAATCTCTCATAAATAAAGGTTTTTCATGTTTTGTACAATGATGTAGTAGTAACATTACTACAGTCTCTGGCAAACATGCTCTTACATTTCTTTACACAATATTTTCCTCTCCTTCCCTAAACTAGGCTATTTAATGGTTTTACTGTAGTATAACTTTGTTTGTTGTGGTATGTTTTTTTATGCCACCAACCTTCTCCTAAATAAAGCTCTGCCTAGACATCTAACAGTTATTGAAACTAGTAAGCAATAAATAAATGCCTTATGCCAAATCTACTTTCCCTTTCAATGACAACAGATGTCTTGATAGGGAAATTAGAGCCCCTGAGTGTCAAAGCACTTTGCATTTAGCATTCAGTGTGGGTGAAACCAGAGTTACAGCTCCTTAGGATCAACAGCATAAACAATCAAAACTGATGCACAGGTGATTTTAAAATATACTAAAAACTACAAATTCACACGTTGTTATATCTGGTGGGTAAAAACAGAATTACAAAATGGATAGTATTGGGAGTTTAACCTATTTGAGATAGATGGCACTGAAACTGGGGAGTACATGCAACCTACTGGGGGTGAGAGGGAGGGAGCCAAGGAGCATGAAAAGAAGGGGAGAGAACAGAGTTCAAATTTCCATATTCACCAAGCACAGGCAGTGGCTGACACTGGTGAAGGCAGAAGGCTGGAGCTCCTTTTCTCCTCCTGGAGCAGGGAACTTACAGAGCCTGCACTACAATCCCACCTCCTGCACACTCCTAGGGCAAGGAAGAAGAGAAGGGAAATGGTACTATGCACAGCTGTCCTGCACCTTGAAGCTGCTGCAGTCTCCTGAGAGAAGGCAATAGTGAGACAGGACAACAATCTCCTGATCTGCATCACTCCTGGGCAGTATGGCCTGCAGTGCCTTTCCCAGGCCTCTCCACATATTCTTCTCCACATGTATATGCACTAGATCCTCCTCAGCTTGACCCTCTCCCCTTCTCAACACCTCCCACACACATACACATAACCAGCATCCTCTCTCTGATACACAAAAGATGAGAGGAAGGGTGAACATGCAGATGGAGCTGCTGCAAGCATCTCCAATTAGGGGATACATGACATATATAAAACAAACAGGTGAATGTGTGCTAAGTGAGCTAGCCGAGGGACCAGGGGATTGAGTCTGAGGACTGAGTGGGTAGATGGCAAGGCTGGGGAATGAATAGAACTGCATATAGAATAGTTTGGAATGAAATGGAAATGCTGAATGCCTGAAGTGGGTGTTAAGAGAAAACAGATCCTGTGCTTAGGTAATATTATGCACATGTATGTTCTATACAATGCACCTATGAAGGAGGGAAGGAAAGAGGGCACTAGTTCAAAATTAAGGAAGGAACTACATTCCTTTTGTGAAATGCAGTTCTAAATACAACTCAACTCTATACAGGCAACATCCACACAAGTTATTTATGTACCACTTCAGTTCCACATAAGTTCTCTTGTAAGGATTTAAATAAAATCTAAGTAGGCTTTATACTAGTCCTCTAAAGAGCAGTAAACTACTTCTGTAATTACTTCACTGAGTTCTAATACTGTTAAAGTGATTAAAACAAACTTCAGCCTGCTAAATAGAGTCCACACAGGTGTCCAAAATGGGATATGGAAGGTCTATGCCCAACTTGTTCTGCTGGAGAAGAATACCATCAAAAGAGGGTGCCTGATTTCTGTTACAGGGTAAATATGCATGACAAAGAATATATGCTTTTGTCTGTAGTTTAACACTTACATGAGGACTGCATCACTGATAACTTATGCATCCAGTGTGATACAATGATTTCTGTTAAAAAAGAAAATCCAGTTCTGGAGATACCATATTTCCATCATTATGCTCTGTAATATACTAGAATTTGCTTTTTGATAGGACTAGATATAGAAGCTGCAGATGAATTTTTCCACACACACACAGCTCAACAGCCAGGGAAAGAAGTACAGTGTGAATTTGTAAAAGCAAAGTTTGCAACAGAAGCAATAGGCAGGAGAAACAAACTCAACTATTCATTTCTTATTGCCACCTAGAGGATTCTCCTACCTAACTACAGCAGCCTGGATCACTATTCTGATAGGCACCATCCCATTTATCTCAGTGCATGCCTAACAGAGGCAGAGAGCATATGCTCCATTGTAACGGAAGAGAAAATGGGTTAAGATTATCCATGCACAGATGTTGACTTTGATTTGTGCTCTGCTATCCACAGGCAACAGCTGATCCTTCAGCAATCAATGCCTGAAACAGCTCTCTGTCCCAGCTGGAGAAGAGCAACAGTTTTTAATAGTATCTATGATTTAAAAAAGAAAAAAATTCTAAAGCACTAATACAAGCAAGGAAGCACAGCAATGACTTGTTGAAAATGACTGTTGTCCCAAATACTTTCACACCATGTTGATAACAGGCCACAAGGTAAATTTTTTGTGTAATCCTTTAAAAATTTTCCATTTTGCTATCCCTATAAAATTCTGCTTAATCTTTCAAATTTTCAACAGCCTCCTAACAGAAAAAAAAACCAACACTCAAGCTAAAAGCCTTCTTTTTATAGTTTTAAATATATTCCCTTCCCATCATCATTTGGAAAAACAATGTAAAATTTCAGATACTATTTCTCTTTGCTGTCTGTATCAGTTCAAGATAAAAATGTTTGCTCTAACTTTTTGCAGCTGCTTCTTCCTTCCACATTAGCTTTGCTCTTGTTTTCTTTTGTGATCTGGTACCAGCTGAAGCCCTATGACTGAACTGGTATGGTCTAATAATGCAACATTATGATAATGTCATTGTCATCACAGTGTTGTTTATCGTTTTTTATTATTATTGACATTCCACGAGTGTGTATAAACATGTAATACTCCTGGATGCCCAATTAGACATGGACAGCTGTCACGAGGACAGGCCATTAAAATGTGTGCAATTCCTGACATTTAGAGATGTTTACATACTGCTAAAACAACAAACGTGTTGGTAACCAGTTATACAAACTTAAAGAGCTCACAGAGACAGATAAAGATAAGAGCAGATGTAACATGATTTCTTAAACTAGAGAGAAGTCAGTGAGCTTCAATAAATTCAGTCTCATAGCTAAGTCACTGGATTTGTCTTAAGCTTGGCTTTCCTCATGACTTTGGCCAAATCATTAAACTGTTCTTGGCCATAGTTTTTAAAATTAGTGGAAGGACAAATTTGATAATATTTGTGGAATGCTTAAGTATCATAATAAATAATGAAGGCATCTGCTAATGGCATCCAGGGTAAGTTTAAGCATATGGCATTAACTAATGTCACCTTCATGGTGTCAGTCAGATAAATATGGTGCAAAGCAGTCCCTAAAAATGACAGTTTGGAGTTGATGAGAAAGAAACTCCATTTTTACATAAACAGGAGAAAAGGAATATATGAGGCATAACGACAGAGCTCACAGAGTGTATTAGAAGAAAACACAATATTACTCTTACTAGAAAATTTAAAACATACACAAATTTTATCATATTTTCATTTTATACTGGACTTGTTACAGCTTTCCAGAGTGGTAAGAAAATTATCTTCTTCTGAAAGAATAGGAGTAATTTTTAAAAGAAAGGACTCATGAATCTAAAAGTAGTACTTTGCCACCTAGTGACTAGAAAATGAAAATCAACCATGAAGAGAACCAGCAGAAGGGACTTGCCTTTCATCAGTGAGAGCCAGCTCTGGATTGGCAATTATCTGAGATTCTCTTAGAACGTGGTAAACAGAAATCACATTCAATCATGCCTTAACTGCCAGCACACACTGAAGAGTCCTTACATCAGAGGATATCATCATCAAATACATTAAATGATAGCTTCAGAAATTCCCTCTGTGCTCCAGTAACCATTTCCTCACCCTCTCACTGTGTAATAACCAGAGTTTAGAACTAAGCCATATGGTAAACCAGAACTGAGTGAAAACAAGCATACACCCAATTCTCTGTGTGACACTACTTCCAGCAACACCTGGCAGGAACAAAATGAAGACTTCTGTCACATTTCTTGATGGACAGAATTCAAATATATCATTCCTGTCACCCCAAATAAGACTGCAGCTTTCTCTGAATAGGCATTTGTTTTGTTTTAGCTGTGACTTGAGGCATGATACTGACCAGGCCCATCAAATGTTTTACTGTGGTTAGTATCATTCCTGCTGATATGACCCCAGGTCTGACAATCCAGAGCTTTAGTACAACTTGATGCTAAATTCTGTATAGAAACAGACTTTCTGGCAGTATAAAAAAAAAATCCCTTTGCTATCAGTATAATTTTCTTTACTTGATCATTGTGACAGCATTAACTGCCTTCACTCCAGTTCTTTCTGCATTTGTGCTAGGCAGCACTGCTTCTGTTGACAGTGACTTTTCCCCAGTATTTGAAGGAACTCTGTGACAGGGCACTAAGAGGAACTGAGGGGTGTGAAGTTAGATCTAGCAATACAGAAAACACTAAGTACTAAAGATAAAAATCACAGAATAATACACAACAACACTGCAGAGCCAAGCACTCCAAAATAAAACTCTGCGTACTTCAGGAAAATTTAATTTGTTATGGCTGCTCTGATTGCTATTGTCAAAATCATTTGGCAATCCTTAAAAAGAAAGAAAGATAAAAAAATGGTTAAAAAAAAAAAAGCAGCTGTGCCTGAATACATAGTTCTGGCAGACAGACAGCCCAACCCCCTCATTTTTTTAATAAAGAGAGTATGTATATGCATTCTGACACTGTATTTGCATGATGACAGACTACCACTGCCACAGAATCCTTTAAGGTTACTTAAGACTGAATCTACTATAGTCCTTATCACCACTCTTCTTAGATCCTCTTGATCTGAGACCTAAAAGTACATAAGACTAAAAAGTACATAGAAGTATCTTTTTCAAACAACAAACAAAACATTATCAAAACTGTCCCTTTGTCTGCCAAGCACAGCCAATTTTTCTTAAATTAGTATTTACTAGGATAGCACTGGGAATAAGGAGGGTGGAGCACCAAGCATGACTCAGTAGAATTACTGCAAAATTTGTGCTTCAAACTGCAAGTCTGCTGACAGAGGAAAACCATTAAAGTGACACTCACTGAAGAACAGCAATGTATAAAACAAGACAATGTCATTTTGATTTGATCTGGCCTAAGACAAAAATCCCTGCATCTGCCTCTCCAATAACACAGAACAGATTATTCCTATTGGCATTCTATTCTACATATATTCTCAAAATATGTTTTTCAGATACCAAGCACAGTCATCAATCTCCTCTTTGCAATAAAAGCCTCTGCTGGAGACAGATGAAATGACAGAACAGATCTGAGGATACAGCAAGTTCAGCCAATAGATAGAACAACACTGGCATCTAAGGAGTTCAAGGTTAATTCCCTTTCTGGAATTAAACAGCAAATGGTACCAGAGTCCAAGCAGGAACTGGGAACAATGCCATGACTGATGCTCTGTTTTTCCTCTATAGTGATCTAAAAATAACCTTTTTAGCTGTCTGATGAGAAAAACACCAGCCTGTAAAGCCATGGATACATATTTCACCACTTCTTTACCTAAAAACAAAGGAACTAAGATTGAAGAGAGGATCTGAAACAAATCAATGCAGACAAATTCACTATACGCTTCTTTTTTCCACAGTTCTGGTCTCAGAGGAGACAAAAAGCATTAGAAAGAAACTCAGCCTTAACAGTCACATTGCCAGATTACAGGTTGTGAGTTTCAGCACTATTGTGTATACTACAGCACTTCTCCTTAAACAGCACTTACAAAGAAAAAGGACACCTTCACAGATCAGCTTCATAAGCCCAAACAATGAGGACTAAAAGCCTTTCATTTCTAAGCCACTTGTTTGAACCCAGCAGAGTTCACTCAGAAAGACAGCTAAGAGGTACCTTCCCTTCTCCATCAGCTGCTACCTCTCAGTGCTCTTAGTTTAGGGGCAGAATTCCAGACTACCAAAATCAACGACAATGACTGCAATTATATCCAAGGCATGTGTTTGATAAGAACTTCTCTCCAGTGCTTTGACAGGTTATGTTCTCTCCTCTGAGTATAAGTGTTGATGCAAGAAGGAAAAAAAATACCAAGTCAACACACCACTCTACTCCACTCTGAAGTCTCTCTCCTCAAAGGAAAACTTCAATGGCAAGCACAAGAACTTATTCCATAAATAGATTTCAAAGTAACAAAACAATTCTCAGCCTGTATTTATTTGCACTTAGGAGTGTAGCTAAAGAGGACACAAAACAAATAATTTCGTATTTAAAACAAAACAAAAAAAAAGTCAACATTTTACTTGTTCCCACCTGTACTTTTTCACATCTGTACTTAAATGTGGCTTAAATAAAAATCAATTTACATAATGACTCTCGCTGTAGGAAGCTGAGTAAAGGATTTATGAATGTGGCCAAATGGTGAAATGAAAACATGAATACCATCATTCCACTGTTTTCAATCTCATACTGAACTTCCCAGTTTATATTAAGACCAAAACTGATAAAACATTCATAAAAGACCAGAATTGTCATTGAATCCAAAGATGATGAAGACATCTTGGCAACAGACAAGAACAGAATGATATGATAATCAAAGCAGCATGGACATTTTGTGCCACTATTATTCCATCACCATGCCCTGGTATCACATTATTTCGAATAAGGGCAGTAAGATGCAGTGCCTGTTCTTATTTTTACCTGTGGAATACTAAAATCTACATTTCAAAACCAAACTGGAGAGCCACAATCATTTTTTCAGAAAAGGTAATTTTTCTCTTTTAAGAAAACACTTTCACTAGAGAAAAATCTAGAAAACTATGACAAAGATTAAAGTGAAGCAGTTGATAGATGATTCACCTGCTTCCTGGAAAATCATTTCCAGTTATGAAATGTTCAAGTCAGCTCAGGATTTTTAATTCTTTGCTATGTAAGATGAATATATATTTTTAGGGTTAAAAATTAAATGCAATACTCTGACAGCTACAAGGAGGCAAATTCCAGCAAGCTATGTGCAAGCCTGGAAAACTCTTAAGAGTACCCTTCTGCAAGCCAAACACTAAGCTCAAGACTGTTGAAAGGGAATATCTCCCTCCTGCTCCCAGATGTGTTATTATGGACATATCTCATGCTGTCACCAGTAAGCACTGGACTTCTGTGTCCTGCTCTCTTTCTTGGGCAATAGAAAACAATAGAAAACAAGCAAATAAAGAGTCCAGTATGGATAGTTTTTGACTGCACTGGGTGATTAAGCACTTCATGGAAGGATCTGACAGTCATCAGCACTGGCAGACAAGGGAAAGGACTGGAGAGTATAATGGGCAATGGTGAAGCCAGCACTGTCCCTTCACGGGGCAAGGAACTGCTGCCAGTCTAAACCTGGCTTTGCCACCAACTTCTTACATGACATTGGTCACATGCCTGAACTATGGCTTATTTAGCCACTTGAAGATGAGCACAGTTGTCACCTTCCTCACAAAGAAGTGGTGAGAGCTGAAGTTTGGAACTGCGACTGCACATAAAAAAGAGACATTATTATTACTGCATTTTCACAGGCATGACATATGACTGTCTGGAAAAAAAATAACAAACCCAAACCCATGATTTCATCACAGTCAAGGTTACAGGCATGGGCAGATGGGGACATAAGGGACAGTTTTTAAAGAGGTAAAAAGCTAGAAGTGAACAGGAAAATTTACACTATCAGGACTGAGTTCCAAGTTCAATCAAATGGAAATCAGCTTTGTATTTATAATGTGCCTAAATCTTATTGCTAAACAGGCCAGTGTTGAAAGCTGAGCATCTCTTACTTCTGTGTCTCTCATCTCCCTCTGAAACAGGGAATTGTTATAGCAAGTTCATTCACTGCACTCAGAGAGCTAGCTGGACAGCTGAATCACGTATGAGTCAAAGCTGCAGTTGATCCAAGTACTTATTTTCAAGGAAAAGTGTGTTTTAACTCTCGGAATGATACAGCATTTATTATTTGCATTATGCTAGCTGTCATCCTGCAACTGAAAACAGCAATAATATCTCATTACAGTAGGAGCAGAAGGTAATACTTCCTCCCTTGAATACCTTACTATGTTCAGATCCTGCAATCGTCCAAACACATGCTTACAAAAAGTCAGGATAAGCAGTAATAAATTCACCTTTCAACTTGATAACCTTTCCTATCTCTATGTTTATCAGTGATGGCTTCTAGAGACTGTGCACAATCAATCTTAAATCTTCAGATTATTTTAAGCAGCCAATAAAAATGGGGGACTAGAAGAAGGGAGGTTATCAGTACCATGGACCAGTGATTACAATGTATTCACCTAAAACCTACTGAACTTGAGTAAGTCTTTCAATTGACTTTGGTATGCTCAGAATCTCAGTTTCAAGGCCTCACTTAACTGATGCATATGGGATACAAGCAAACAACTGCTTCTGAAATTAATGGAGCACAGGCATTACAGTACTCTATATAGTTTTGAGAAACCCACAGTGCCTTTATACTGCACTGTTTCTAAAATATAGCAATAAATGATTGAAGAGATGCCTACACATCAGTGAAACCCATTAAGTCTCTGCTCAGATACTATCATGTCTTATAGAAGTCAGAAAATAGTGTTACTGCAGACTGTGGACAGATATTTAATAGTTCTCTCCTTGTAAATAAAACAAATGATTTTAAAATTATACTTTTTCATATGCAAGGCAAGATATAGCATCTCTACTGAACCTTTCCCATCCAGGACTGGAAATTTTGTATGTTTTGCATGTACTAGGATGTTTAATTTTTTTTATCAAGCTACAATATCAATTTTACATGAATAAATAATTACCACTACACCATTAACCCAGCAACATATATACATACCTGATAAGTAACACTCTTCTTTCCATCATCATTTGTTTGAGGCAAGGTCAGAGGTCCAGAAACTACCCAAACGTCCTCAAATCTCTCAGTCAATTCCCGACAATACATTTCCATCCTGGAACATATTTGTCAGATAGAGTGGGAAAACTTAACATAATAATCTCTGAAACATTCTGTGAAGGGCAAGATGAACTATTACAGCTGGGGAGCATTCTTCCAAACTCATGTGACTGACTTGCAAGCCAAAGAAGGTAAAATGCAGGCCCAAGTGCCACTTGTCCCAGGTTCACTTACAGGCATGTATTATTGCACCTATGCTTTCCACAGCCTAACCACCTGGCTTGAAAATCTGACTTTTCTACATACTGCCACATTTGACACTAGAAATATACTGTTGATGGTCACTTGGGATTAGTAAAATGTCTATTTTAAACAGCAGGTTCTTACTTCAGAAGGTTCTACCACATTACTAGATTTGTATGTTGCTCCTCAAGGCATCAGTGTCCTGCAACAAAGAGTTCTTTCTATAGCTCAGAGTACTTTGGAAAGTTTCTACACGCCATTCCCACTAAAACTACTTTTTCTCTATAAAACTATTTAAAAATAAAGTAGTAACTTTAGAACTATTAACATTATTTTATTTTTTAAACTATTTAATTCAGTTTACAGCACAAAATCTTTCTCCAAATAAGGTGGTTTCTGGATCATGCCTATTTTGCACAAACAAAAGACTATAACCTGTCTCTGATCTAATATCCCAAGTGTTATAGAAACCACATTCAGTGAGCACCCATTGGTCCTTTACTAAAGACAGAGTTCCACTTCACTCAAATGAACAAAACACATCAGAACATGAGACAGATAAGCACAGCTAATCTGGCTGCCTCTGAAAGGGGGAGGTCTCACCCCCTTCCCTGTCTCATCAGTGTTCCTCAAACCTCTCCCTTGGGCTACCTTTAATACTCTTTTCTGTCTGTAACACTGAACAAAACCAGTCTTTTTTTTGTGCTGGGTTAGTGAGTTAAATCAGCTCACACAAATCAGAATTAGATGGAATGAGCCCTTTCTTCTTTGGTAATAGTGAGCTGCTATATGACACACCAAAGCAATGACCACAAGCTAATTCTTTTCCTGCTGTCATCAGCTTTGCTTCCAAGCAGCTCAGCTTCTCATGCTGTCTCATGGCATGGCAATACAAACACTACATGGAAGTAGGAAAGAATGGGAATAAATGCAGATAGGGAGTAAACTGCTTTTGGTGGCAGCAAGGACAGAGATCAGATTACTGTGACCACAAAATCACACTCAAAACAAGACAGAAAACTACAGTTAAACATCAGGAAAGGAAGAAGCATGCATGTTGGTGGGAAAAGAAAGAGGAATAAAAATTAAGGTGAAGTTAGATCATACCACTGAACCAATCTAACAGTTGGCTACCTAACAGCTTGCTGAAAGATGCACTCCTGCTCTCCCCTTTCCTACTGCTCCCCTCGTCTGCCCCAGCTGAAGAGTCCTAGTCCATCTTCTGTGTTGGCTCTGGCACTCATCTCACCACTTGATCCAATTTTCTAATCTGGTAGAAACATAACCAAGCAAAACAAAATGCAAATTAAGTTTCACTGGCTTAGCAAATGGCACTGACTCACGGCAGTCAGGCTACTAGCAGAGCTGGAACTGGGAAAGCAGCAAAAATACATGGCTGGAGAGTGACCACTACTTCAAAAAACAAGAGACGGTTAAACTAAGTTGTATTGTCTACCCGCACCTCACAAGACAATTCAAGAAGCAAACTAAAAAGAGAGAAAGGTAGTACTAAAGCCACCAAGGGATAAAACACATGTAAAACAAGGTATCCTTTAAACTGTTTATCATTAAACAAGTGACTGACAAAGTAAATGGCACAAATACCTTGTTCATGTATTTAAACTGTGAAGATAGGGTGCTGGGATTGTAAGGAAGCACTACTAGCTGCTTAAATTGAAGGGCTGATAGTGTCAGGGGAAATTTTCACACATCGCATGATTCCTGATCAGGCAGAGATCCTGCTTAAGGGAAACAGATTTCCAACCTTGAATTGGTACAAATGCCTAGTTTGGGATAAGGTGGTAGAAGGAATTTTTATGCTCAAGTACTTGAGATATTCAAATAATAAAAAAAAAAACAACAACTCTCGGAATGTTATAGGATTTTTTTTGTTTATATTAGAGTATAACTTCACTGATTTTGTTTGTTTATAAAAGAGTAAAACCTCACTGAATGCCTCATGTCATTTTATATGCATTCTTCTAAAACTGGCAAGCAGTGTCCAGTTGAATGATGATGCACTTTTGATAGACCTTTACTACAATACTGTACATCATTTTCCTAACCTTCCCTTGAGCAAACCTTGTGAAATTCATTGTTTTCCCCTCCTGTTTCTGACTCAACACTCTGTTAAGTCCTATGCAAGAAGCACTGTATGAATGCTACCCTCTTCATGTTTTTCTCTGCTCAAAGAAAGGAAAGAATAAAAGTCCTACGTGAAGAAAATTTGAACTTATCAACCACTCGACCTCAAAACTGATTCAGTCAGTGCTCACAAGTGACAGAGAACCTGCCTGACTGCTACCTGGAAGCCAGCACTAGAAGAAACACCTAAGACCTGAAGTAGTCACAGCTCAGTGGGGAGCGCTCAGTTTTCCAATTCAAAGGGAACAATGCCCACATACAGAGATGTGAACACTCTCACACTGGTAGCGCTTTTTGAGGAAGAGATGTTAGAGCAAGATCTAAAACTTTGCCTTGCTTCTGCTGAATTTTCCTTAAGGATCAAGATGTTAAGCCTGGTACCTGTACCTACATCAGGCAGAAGTAGTAATTTTATCTATTCTAAATAAAAGTCCTCTACAGTTTGAATGAATAAAGAACCACAGTAGTCATTATACTGTTCTTGAGCTGTGAGGACTGAGCTGTCTTTCATTTCAGAGAAATTTTCTATGTGCTCTAGAAAACCTGGGTGAGAAGAAGCTTTACAAATACAGCATTTTTCATTTATGCCACTGCCTGATATGTTTCACTTAGATTACTTACAAGAAATTCCTTACCTGTTCCAAAATCCAGCATTATTTTCATAATTCTGAGGCACGATGTTAGACAGATAAAATGTTTCAGCCATAGCTCTCTGCAGAGAGAGAAAGAAATGTAATTTTGTCAAAACATTTATGAGCTGCAAACACATTTTCCAAGTTTTTGGTTCAGAATCCATTTCTAGTTTAGTCTTAATATTATCAACATAAAAGGTCAGCTAAAACCCAAGTCAGAACATCTACAAAGTTATTCTGGATTAAGAGGTGCATAATTGAGGTGCAAACCTTGCAAAACCTGTCTACTTTTTTTTAGTGTTATTTTTTTTACAGGAACATAGCACAAGAATGTCCAGTTCTAGAGACATAGGAATTTCTCTGTCACCCACTGTCAGTTTTGTAATGTCTTTGAAACCAACTAGCTGTTCTTCTTTCTGAATGGAAGGATGCTTTCACCCATGCTTTTCACATATTTGACTGCCTAATGGCCAGCTTTTTCTTTCCCTTACAAGAAAAGGCTTTATTAAAAATCTTCATCAATGTTTTACAAATACATAACATGCAGGCAGTAAAATGATTTATGAGACCATAATGGTCAAACATCTACATATCTGTTTAATTTTATCTTTTAAAAGTTCCATAAACCTCTCTGAAATTATGCCCACCTACCTCCAGATGTGAAGGCCCCAGCACTAAAAATCTAAGCACATGGAGGGAAATACAGGAGAAAATATTTCCAATATCTTAACCCAAAATCTTCATAGGTCATGTACTTGTATTTTTCATATACTACTTCTTCAAAGTGAAGGGACTAACAGAAGTCTTCAGGATGAGCAAACACTACCTGCACTAATTAAACTGTGAAATTGATTTTTTTTTTTTATAATAATGTATTTGAAAGACTCTGTCATCTCACTGCATTTCAAGCCAGGTCCAGAATCTCTCTGCACAGTTACCCCATCAGCAAAAACTAGCCAGATATCACAAATAAATAAGACACTTCCAGCAGAAATAAACTGAGTGGTTCTTTCATCCAGCACATACCACTGCTCTGCCACTCTGACCCATTGCATACTGTTCTGCCTGGCAGAAATACAAATTCAAACTACTTCTTAATTGACAAATTGCTGCATTAGGCACACTTCACCAGAGGATCCAATAAATCCAAGGCTGCTTTGTTAGTCAGCCAAGGCATGAGAGCATGCTTTTCTTACAGCTCAAATAAATGGCAGGTGAGGACGTTTTATAGACTTAAAAGAACTACAGCAAAAGAAGGTTCTAATTTACCTCATACTCATTGCCAGAAAGGAAAAAGCCTTTTAAATCATCCAGGCAATCCCCTTGCCGATACAATCAGTACTTAACAGCACCTCTGCTTTGCCCAACCTAGCCTTAAACATCTCAGCATCTGTTGGGCTGAATGAAGTCATCTTTTCCTGTCTCCCTTAACTGAGCTTTGGAAGACACTATTGAGGTTTGTTTGGTGAAGGTTATCACCTTCATTTTACAGGCAGACAATGTGACACACAAGAAGTTTAGAAGACTTGCTTACCACTATACTGTTTCTGCCAAACAAGCTGATCTAGGTGTGATTTAATGAAGAGAGGTATGTCACCAGAGAATGCATCTCATCTTGATGCCTGAAGCAGACTGTGAGAGCATCCTACAGTGCTCAGTCAGGAACAGACCTTGGAACGCTGAGGCCAGGTCTGTGCATCAATAACAAGATCATGTTCTACTGCAAAACAAACTGCAAAAGGAACATTACCTGTTACTTTAAAGGGAATTTTGACCCTTTCTGACTCATAAATACAAATTAAAAAGAAATTTAAAAAAAAAATCTTACTGTTGAAAATTTGTTATCTCCTGCTGGTGCCATGTGTCCTCGTGACCATCCACTCCCAAGGTAGTCTTCATTGACAGCACTAAACATCAGAGGGATGTTAGGATCTGGTCTGAATTTACAGTGTCTTCTGTCTGCATTGCCTGAGGAGTAACACACTAAATTGTTAGATTATTATTAAACCACCACAATGACAAGTCAAAAAGCACTGGTTCTGTCACATCTTGCCAAGTGACCCATGCCTAGGGATTCAACATATTAATCTGAGTGTTTTTATCTTAACCATACAAGAGAAAGGTCCAACTTCAATATCTGTGCCTCAGTCCTAAATTCATTTTTACTATGCATCAGAGATTCTAACATGCTTATTGTTTTATAAAGAAAAAAGACAGAAGCAAAACAACAGAATCCTTATTTTTTTAAAAAATCCTGTTTAATCTCAGTATTTAAGAGAAAGTGTAGTTTATCAATTAAAAATGGAAAAATATATCCCTATTTATTCACTGCTTTGATACAAATGGCTAATCTCTTCTGTGCCCAGTTCTATCTCATTTACATGTAAAGTTCATTTATTTTCACCAGTTGTTTTGAACAATTAAGTTCTTAGAAATAAAATATATCTTTTTACATCAAACTCCAAGACATGGAAGGTTTTAGTGACCTTCCCTGAACAACACAGTTCTGCCTCAAATCTCAGTTAGAGTAACTATCAGACATAAATCCAAGCTGAATGCCTCAAGATGCTTAACTTCAGCTTGCAGGTTAGTTTTATCTGATCACTTGGAGAACATTTTAACAATTCAGCTGTTAAGGCCCACTTGAAAGTAAGCTTGGAATTACTGCTTTCTTCTCAGGAAGAAGTGGAATCAATGATATTATCTAGAGGTTGGTTATAAATATTTTGAAGATCACCCATTTAATTTGGAAAGGTAATTTGAAGACAGTTATTAAGATATATTTATAGGACTACTGTGTTCATAAAACATTTTACAATTACACAGTTACCTCCATTACTAATAATATGCCTTATAAAAACTGAACTAATGCTATAAACTTAATTTACAATGACTGTATACCACTTATATTTCATTCACCATTGACAGCAAAGAATCACTAAGCCTCTGCCTTGCATAAAGAACAGGGGAGAGAGTATTAGATAATGCACATCAGGAAATACAACAGAACTGCATCAAAGTAAATAATGGCTGCACTGAGTAGGTAATGCCCTATCTAGCTTTGAACAATTACAACTGTTGTTGCCCTTTGCTCCATTTTTATCTTACAAATGGGCATTCATCTTTTATTTCCATTCTGAGCAAATGTCTTTAAGCTCTGCAGAGGGAAGTCTGGCCACTAAAGGCACTGACTCCACAAGCATTCACCCATATAGGGCAGTATCTAAACTGACAAATACTGGAACACAGAACTAACTGCACCAGCTAAGGAAGCAAGAGCAATTTTTATGTGCTTAAGCAACAACACTGGACTTTGTAGGCCTGAATCAGGTAAGAAAAGTTTAATTTTCAGTGTTTAATCTTCTCTCCATTCATGCTTAAAAGTGGTAAGTTAAGCTTCCTTCCTGCAACATGTCTTGAAATGTTCACACTGACACAGCTATATTGATCTGGTACTTAGAGACTGATTCATAAATCTGTAACAAATTTCTCATGGAAGGTAGCTCTAGTTCCTCACTCTGCCCTTCCACACTCAGCCCTTGGGCCAGGTATATCTAGCAGGCTTCAGGACATTGTACATTCAATACCAGGCTAGTTCCAACAAGAGAAAGAATCCTGAAGAGGCCTGCCAACCTGCAGTGACAGATCTTTAAATCACTGGCAGCATCAGCCTTAATACTGTCATGAAGATGATATCCTAGAGGCCTGCTGCCTCCCCTGGGATTGTGAATAGGTGGAAAAATCTAGACCTAGAGATCACTATAGGATTTTTCTCCCTGTCAGTTATTTAGGGAAAAATCAGGCAACAAGAGCTTGGGTCCAACTTCTGTGAACAGCAAAGTCCATTCTGAGTGTCATATATATAAGTAAATAAATACCAAATACCCAGTGTCTTCTGTTTTGAAATATGTTCAATCACCCATCTAGGCACTCGTTTTGCCTGGTCATAAGACAGTGCATGATTTGTGTAACATCTAGTCTCTGTTCCAGCTTCAGGGAATCCATATTTTTCCAGCAGAGACTCTTCTACTGGTTCTAAGGAGAAAAATAAACAGAAAGCCAATCACAGGCAAAACGTGATCAGAAACAGTAAGAAAAACATCTCAGTGAATGTAAACATACTACATGGGGAACTACTTGAAGTTACTGCCACAATTAGGACCTAAAAAAATATTGAGAGTTATGCACTGAATCTCCCTTCTACCAAAGAAGTTGTGCTTTTCATTGTGTCCTCACATGAAGATCTTAGACCTAACACTAACTCATCCATTCTAATGCCTACACACATCTACCTAGCAATTGCTCTAGGCTGACCTTCTGAAGAAAAGCTGTCAGTTATTTAGGGACAAATCAGGCAACAAGAGCTTAAAGGCATAGCAGATCTAAGCACACATTTTAACCTTCAGAGCTGGAAATCACACTTCTCACAAACTGAGATATACAAGCTAAGCACGAGCATGAGTCCTGTCCTCAGGAGGAATGCTTAAAACTCTGCAGAATGAATGAAAGCGTCACTTTGGGATTTTTGTTTTTTACAGGTAACATTTTCCCCTCACAGAGAAACATTTATATCTGTCTCACTGACTTCCTCATCTGACAGCCATCTATTTGACAGCAACTCATGTTTTTAAAGACATTCTTCCTGTGCTTTCCAACACTTTCATACTTTTAAAGCCTTCAGGCTTTTAAACCGTTCATCCCCACCGGGCCCTGGTGCCCCCCACCAGCCTGCTCTCCACATCCTGAACCCCACCAGCCCTCAGGGAGAGTTGACCAGGGCCTTCCCATGGGAACAGCCAGCTCCTGTGCTGGCTTTGGCTCCCCAGGGCAGGGTAAGGGGAAGCAACAGGTGAAATTTACTTAGGGTCTAACCTGAACAGTGTGAAAAGAACATATACTGTATCTATCTATCTATATACATATACATGCATGTATATATTATGGGGACATTAACAGAGTAACTCCTCTCCGCTCCCCACTGCAACACGAACCGTTCGCAGCCATCCTGGCAGCCACACGAAACCACCCTCCCCGCCTGTCACCACCATTTCGGTGTGAGCAGGTGCAGCAAGGAGAACCTACGTTTTCAATGCAAGTTCCAGCTCAGCATCCCCAACCTCCAACCTTCTCCCAGCACAGCCCGGCGCAAGCACTGGGGAAACTCCCCACACACCCAGCCCACTTTGGGCACCCCGGGATGGAGGTAGTGGGGAGAAGACAGCTCTGAGGGGAGGGAGCGGGTTGGAGGAAGTCTGTGGGAAGCGAGGCCGAGCTGAGGCACTGGCACCGCGGCTCTCGCTCCGCGCAGCCACGGCGCCGCTGCGCTAGGCCTTCCCTCTGCCCGCTGCTCTTACCCTGCGGCAGGGTTTGCCCGAGGACCGGCTCCGGCTGGCTCTGGCTACGAAGGAGCCGCCACGTAGCCCAGCACGAAGCGACGGCGCCCGCCGCGGCTCCGCAGACAAAGCCGCCCAGAAAGCGGCCGCGGCGCGGAACTGCTGCCATGGCTGAGGAACCACGAGCGTGTGTGCGTGGGAGCAGCGGCGCCGCGCTGCCCTGCAGTGCCCTCTACCGGCCCGCCCGCCGCGGAGCAGGCGCCTGCCGCCATGGCTAACACGCCTCGGCCCGGCGGCCGCGGAGAGATTTGCCCGAAAGCTGGAAAAAGGCTGAGCGAATGCACCCGGGACTCGCCCTTACAAGGGACTACAAAGACTGCCCGGAGAAGGGTGGCTAAACTAGTCCACAGTCAGTGAGGCCGGGGGCGATGGCCCTAGGCCCCAGTCCCACCAATTTTTGGCTGCTGGCATCTTCATGCCTCTTGTGGAGATTATAGAGAGCTCACTGTATTGACATGAATTCAGGGAGCTCAAGGTTTTTATTTAAAGAAAGTATCCTGGGGTTTTTTTCAGGTCCAGTCCCCTCACTGATTCTTGTTTGGTGCTCAGATGAAGCTGAGGAAGGGGAATAACCAACTAACCTAACAAAACCCATTATTGTGTATGGAAGCTGCATCTCAGTCCCAGGTCTGATACTTGCTTGTCCTGATGGTAGCAGGTACCTCAGATCAAAGCTGTTTCCCTGACTGGGAGCCCTGCAGCACTTGTGCATACTGTGTGTTTGCTAACAGCCTCCACTGCCCCAGGAAATATCCAGCCATCCTTGTCAAGAACCTGGCTGTGCAGCTGCCATGGACACACCATCAATGGGGATATACTGGTTCATACTGTTCATAGCTCTAAAAGCAGCTGTACATTCAGGGTAACTTCCAGCAACTCTTAAGGTATCAGTGGGTAAGTTTTTGTAAATCAGGCTGGAGCCATTTAGGCAATCACTGTCCCTTGCTTTCTGCTCTACTCCTCTGCTAGAGCTGGTGGAAGGGCAGACACCTCACTGCAATGTCCTTAGGATTTGCACTGGGAGCTGCAGCTATGTTGTTGGACTTTGTAGAGATACAACTTAACATGCATGTAATGCTCTGTGGAAACAGTTCTTGCTGGGAATGATAAGCAGTGCTACCACAGTGCAGCAACACCCTTAAAAGGATGCAATGATTCAAGCTAATTCCCTCTTTCCTTTGGAGGAGTTTGCAAGTGATGGGTAGTAAAGGCCTCAGCTATGCCTCTGCAGGGGTTTTGGATAGCTGAGATGCCACTAAAACACGAAACCATCATTATATAAAAAAGGAAACACTCCAGCTAGATGCCAAAGACAATACAATAACAGTGACTTTTAACCTCACACCAAGAGAAACAATTATTTGTAATTTACTGTTTATTTTCATATACAAAAAGATAAACTTGAAATAGTTCTTTCTAGTTTTTTCCTCCTATCTGTTGGGGTGTAGCTGCTTCACACAGGGCAAATACTACATTCATACTGGTTTATTCGGACACCCAGTGCAAAGCTGAAGCAGCAAAACTCCAACTTGGCAGATCTAATTTCAAACTTGAGACTCATTTCTAAAATACCACAGTAAAAAGGAACAAAGATCCACTGCAAATTCATGAACTATGATACAATGTTTCTTCCAAAATGTAGTCATTTCGTAACTGCAATACAATGGATGTCTGCATTAGGCCATTTTATGTATACATTTTATATATATATACTTTTGCAGAATATATATATAAAATATACATAATATAAAAAAAAAATCAGCACACTTCAATTCAAAAGGGGTTACAGCAACGAGCTTAACTCTCTGTATACTTTTTTCTTTAACAGGATACTTTAGTATAACTTCTGTTAACTCAGTAGTACAAGCTATCTCTGTTCTACATTTTTATAGCTACAAGAGTGAAATATAACCTACAACATTTACATTTCACATATCTTGGTATACAAACAGTACTTATTGAATTTGAGCCAAGGACCAAAAGACTCTTTAAAAATTATTTCACCATCTGATAGAGCTTCCTGTAATTTACAGTCAGTTTATTCTGCAATCTTCTAAATCATTTACTTAATCTCATAGTTTGAGTTTAAATCCATTCCAACTGGAAATCCTGGAGAAACAGGTTACTGCAAACTCTTATGTATACTCTATATATACAAGTTAAGTAACACAGCGTAATAAGACTTAGCTATTTATCCTAAAACTGATATACACATATATCACTACGCTAGACAAGTCTTAGGATTTTTCTTGTATTTCTTTAAATAAAGCACAAATTTAGAAGTAGCTGGTAAAACTTACAATAAGATGGTTTAAAATGACAAATGGCTAGGGTGAGATTTCTTTCTGCTGGTGCCAAAACATTTTCTTGTGAGTTTTGTACTATGCTGTGTTGTTTAACTGTATGTGTCTAATGTTACATGCAGAAAGCTCTTTCCACAAGAATTGACATCAAACTGTACTTAAGTCAACTTTACAGTATAAAATTTGTCAAACTTAAGGACAAATGTGAAAATATTAACAGGTGAAAGATCAGGCTTTCAACTCTATCATGAGGATCATGCAGAATTCATAAGCAGATAGTTTGAGCAGATTGACCATGGCATTGTGCGGACTTATGGCATAGAATTGAGGTCAAGAATGTTACTTAGTTTGCAGTAACCACCTCCTTCAATTCTCATCCACCAACAGATCAACTTTTGCATCATAGTTAGTTACTCCATTGGAAGGCCAGCAGCATTGCAAAATGCCTCCTTCTGAGAGATTATAGTACTCCTGTAAATGATTTACCAAAGAGAATCATAAACCATCAAAGCCATAGAAAATTAGACAGTTGAGGAATAAAAATGTGGAAAGAGAAACATCTCCTTTTCTTCCTTTAGTAACAATAAATTAATTACTAGCCATTAATCTCCAGTAATTAATTAATTACATTACTAGGAATAGTAAATTCATTACTGTTTGAATTGGAAAGCTCCTATTTTGTCCAGGTGAAACACAGACTGTAATGTGCATCAACTATTTGGACACTTTTTAGAAAACAGACACTTGGGAGGGGAACATGTACAGTAAAATGTTAATTTATAAAAGGGTCTTTTTATTTTTCAACAGAAAATTTATCCTGAACAGAATTCTCTTCAGCAAAGTACCATTAAGGAGAAGTCATTGTGGCTGAAGGTCTGTTTTTATGAACATGTTCTTGGGAAAAGGTAGGTGGAAAAAGGAAAGGGTCAGACAGGTTCTGGGTTCTGCCAACATGTATTATGCTATGCACAAAGTTGCTCTGGTGCCAAGTCCACCTTCAGGAGCTATGAAATGCTCCAACCTCCTCCCTTCTCCTCCTCTGTCATGGCTGGATTTTTGGGTTGGGTTGTTTTCTCGGGTATTTTTGGTGTTTCATTTTTAACAGGGCAACGCAGAGATGCCAGTGACTGCTGAATTAGGATTTTAATTGACTAGGATGGTTACTGGTTAAACTTCAGTTCCTCAAAACAGTAGAAAGGTTGAATAAAGTATGGCCAATGCCTTCCTTTTCACAAAAACAGAAGTTATGAAGTCTTCCCAGAACATGTTCTAGTTTTGCAATACTAAACCTTATTGGAATGTTGTACACTGAGTTTTGGTTTTTTGGGTTTAACAACTGGAAAGATTCAGAGGCCTCTGCTTCAAAATGGGCCAAAAAATGCAGAAATCGTGTTTTAATCACATCATCTGTCCCATTAAAATACTGAAATAAAAGGCTAGCAAAGGAAGCACTTTTCAGAAAACATGTTCTTAATACATATCCAGCACAATGCCATTATGGAGCTTCAGAGAAGCTCTTTTGGTTTCAGTGTTGGAAAACAAAAAAATTTTGTTTTTTTCCTTCAGTCCTTGGGGATCACTTTCCATTTACATATATATATCATACACATACAAATGTATATACGTATATGATACATATATATAAACACCCATATATAGTAAGGTTCCTGTTTGTGTATGTTACAATATTGTAGTATCAAGGAGAATCCAGATAGCAATACTGTTTAACATGAGGTTTGAGGTAATAGGTTCTTGAAATACCTGGATCACAGACTGCATCCAGAAATAACAGCTGGGCATTGAAAAGTGTTTTTTCAGACAAAAAAAAACAACTAGTAAAAGGAAAAAAAAAAGCTTACAGCAGTTGCTTTTACATGGAAAAATAAAGGCACAACAGAATAGCATTACATTTCAGAACAGCTGGATGGAGATAACACAAGTATGATCTCTTTCTGTGGAAGTGTCCCAACAAAAAGAATTACTGCTTACTCAATAGGTTATTACTTCAATCAGGGAACTGAGTGTCACCCTGAAGTTAGAGTTTTAAAAGAGAAGTCCCATGTCAGTAAAGGGACCACATGTGTTTAGCAAGTGCTCCAGAAACACAGGCACACTCGTTGTCCCACAAAACTAGATGGCAACTCTCCCTCTGGATCACAGGGCCAGGACTTCACCAAGAACACAGACGTAGGACTCAGCAATTGCAGGAGCCTGCTCAGAGTCCTTTGAGGACTAATTTAAGCACTAATTTCAAAAGGCACACTGTCAACCCACCTTCAAGGTAGTGCAATATAGTGTTTGGTTTAAAGCTTTTTTCAGTAACTCTTACCCCACTAACACTGTGCTGTCAAGGCTAAGGGACCCAAAAAGACTGGAGTGAATTTTCATTCCAATGGGAAAAGTTGGCTTAAGGTGAAAAGAATACCTTTTAAGTTGTTTTTAACTTTAATACTTTTAGAATACCTTGGTTTGGTTACACAAATTTGTAATGCTCTTTTTCTAAGCAGGACTTGGGACATGACAGTGCTTCTTTTCTTTAGTGCCTCTGACCCAGACTGTAAAATCTGATGCTGGGAACACAGACCACATATCTATATGTTCTGGTGAAGCCTGATTAATTGTGTCACTTCAGAGAGAAGGAACTTCTAGGAATTGGTTTTATCAGAACTGGCAACAGCTCCTTACAGATCATATTGTCAATGCAGCAGACACAGCTGCTATAAACAGATAGAGCAGCGGGCGAGATCAGCCTGGCTATTTGGTCTTGGTAAATTCTTAACACCCTGACTTCACAACTCACTGCAGCATCACAGCATATGCCAAAGGACACACTGCTCACATGTGGATTCTTGCATGAATACATGAAAAAACTCTTCTTGGTTAAACTGAAGATGGGCATAGAAAAGCAGTAAGGATCTTTAGCAGAAGGGATGCAACATGCAAGATAACTGAAATGTATACTCTGTGCCATCCTCAAAGCATGCCCAAGTACATCCAAACTTGCTCCTCAAACTGGTTTCAGGCTAAACTTGTTCTATCCTCTAGACTTTGATGTAGTGCACACTTAATTTAAACATTTTATATATATATATTTCTTTATTTGCTGTGCGTACACAGACCTTTCTCCCTTTTCCCTGCAGAAACATATTAAACATTACAAAAATAATTTGTGGTATAAAAGAATTCTCACACAATGTAGAATTTTTGTTTGTATATGTAACTAAAATATATATATTTTTTTCTAAAAGTAAAAAAGTCAAAATGTCCTTACTTTCCTCTATTATATAGTCTATTTTATTTACAATGTTACCAAACAATATTCTGTATGTAAAAGTGATTAATAGTTTGTGGGACACTTCCTGCTTAGCAACTTCTCAAGCGGAGTGTGGCTTGAAGAGCTTGAACAACAGCACTGTCACAACACTGTCAACCAGCACCTTCCTCTGCAATACAAGTTTCTTCCATGCTAAGTGTAACCAGACCCTTGCCCTGCAAAACAGGGCAAGTTCTGACAGTCTGCCTAGACAGTAGCACAAAAGGAATAAAACGTGTTCTCCGGTTTCTGTACTGTGATATGAAGGGGAATCAGGATTCCTAATGGCAAGGCCTGACCCAGCCAACCTGGAAATACTCCCCAGCAACGCTGCACTGAGTGGACCCAAGGCTTCTGGTTGCTTCTACTGAAACCAACAACTTCAAGTGGGAACAGCAGTGAGTCAGGAGGCCCAAGTAAAATGCAGTGGAGTTGCTGGGGAGCAGTCAGGGACCTTCTCTTTGAAGCAAACACACATAAAGATCCTGGCATTTCCATAGGTGTAACCTTACTTAGCATATGTAAGGGAATTTCAGCTGAAGAACAAGGCAGAATAAAAAGTGGTATTCTTTCACCTTAAATAGAGAAAACTTTATGATCAGGAGTGGCTAAAATCCTTAATCATAATGAATAAGTCTGGTGCTACTTAACTGATGGTTAGACTGGTTTATAGCCATCTCTTAGACGCACATACATTCCAACATGAGCCACATAGACTTTCCAGCCTTGCTGTACTAATGCAATTTCATTAGCAAGTCACAGCTTTATCGTCTCAAAATAATTGCAATTTTAGTTCCTGTGATATTTCCAGTTTCAAAACATGAACTTCCTCCATCTAGGAAACCAGCCTAGCCAGAGCAATAAATTCATACAGGGAGTTACACTGGAGAGAAGGGAATCCTGGCTCCTAAACTCAAGAAGAATTTCTATCCAGGATATTCAAGGTTAATATTCATTTAAGAACTGTCGTACAAGAGAGGAAGGTCAACAATAAAATTCTGCAGCAAAGTTTTTGAAGAGCTACTTCCTCTAAGTCTGAATGGGAAGTGAAATGTAGTGCTTAGGAAGCAATGTAAGAGGTGTTGTACCCATCATATCCAAGGGAGTGTTAAGAGGAAAAGAGCTGCAATTGCTTATTACAGCTACACCTATGGATGTGCCTGATTGCTGACTTGGAAAAAGCCTCTGCAGTACTGAACAGAACCAAAATCATGTTGTCAATGAGAGTTCAAATGCTACATTAGTGGTGAGGAAACTACTTTGTGACAGCTCAAGTGTTGAAAGACCAATAAGTTAATCAGAGCTTGTCTCCATGAAGAAAATAAATAAATACCAGTTTAAGGAACATCTTGAGCTAAACTGGTACAAATTCTACAAAAGCAAAAGTTCAGGATTTCCTTCTCTGCTGCGACAGCAAGACACACATACCTACAGACATTTCACATTTGTAACTGAGCACACGTACAATTTGGAAATTCTTTTAAAAATCAGTTTCTGAATCCTGTTGACAAGATGATCTATAAGGAACCATTACACCAGGGAAGATGCAATACTTTACAATCAACATTTGGTCAAAGTTTGTACGGTCGTGCAGTTCCCCACAGTAAGATTAGCTACATGTGAGAATTTGTCTTTATGCTTTCTCAATAGAGAAGATTTCAGAGACTGTCTAATAGGCTATTAAAATCATATGGCACTTTCAATAAATACTTTAAAGCTTCTTAAAGAAATCAGGATAAAAAAGCAACTGCTGTAATAAGCCTGTTTTAGCCATAATACATAATGCTGAAGGAAAAAATCCAGACCAGCGAACAGAGAGTAACAGTTAAAAGACAGTACAGCTTTTTTCTTTCTGCAGCAATATGAACTGGCTCCATTCCCAAGGAAATGGGAGCAAGCCCACCTGGAAACAAGGATTCACTCAATCATAACTGCTCTACACACCACCCCAACCCTTACATCACTTCACTTCTAAAACACAGTCACATTTTTATATAACTCTTCAGTGCAGAAATGTATTAAACATGAAAAACACTGACCCTGCAAACCTTACCCATCATACTTAACATTAAGAGAGTGCCTAATGCCACAACATCAGATACTTAATGCTAAGCATGGGTATATGTTGCAGCATCAGGCCCAAAGATGTCAACCACCACCAGGAACATTGGCTGGGTCACAATGGTATCATTCTGTCTGGTTTTGTCAAGGTGTTCTCAACAGAAGCACATCAAGAAACAGAAACTTTCAAACCTACACACAGAAATACAGTTACAGGTGTGTACATACTAATATGCAATATACATTCAGTAACTTGAAAGAATAGGTTAAGACTTTATTCAGATAGGCAAATTAAGGCAATTATCTTAATGTCTCTTCAAGATAAAGGACCATGTCCTCATTTGTGACCTCTAGGTTTTAAAGCTATGTTTTTCAAGAAATATATTTCAATTTTCTTTATATGTTCTCCAATTAGCAATTTTGTTTGCTCAATAAATTATATCTGTGCAAGGGTGCACGCTGACAATTTGGCAGTGGCAGGAAGTCCAATTCATTTATATAATACAGACTTTTTACATTTTCCTTACAGGGTGATTAGTTTAGGATTGCATTTTGGCTTGACACAAAGAAAAATTTAGAAGTTCTGGCCATCCAATGGACATAACTTTGTCAGTCTAGCAAGACACAGAATTCATATTATATTCAAAGTCAAAAAAAAAAAAAAAGAAAGAAAGAAAATAGAAAGGAAGAAAGAAAAAATGTACTGTCCTTTCACTAAAACAGACCAAAAAAATAACACAGAATGGAAACAGCCTTCACAAATAAGAGTGAATAATGCCCAGGTACCTTATATAGGCAGTTATTCTACAACTGTATACAGTTATTTACAATGGTGCTTTATAAAACAAACAAACAAAAAAAATGGTAGCACTTCCTAAAAGATTTTGGAACTTTTTTTCTTTTTTTTTTTCTTTTTTTAAAACTCCCTTGTCATAAAAGCCAACTTACATTAAAATATACTTACTACAAGACAACACAACTAACAAAATATATAATAAAACTCATACAAGTAGAAAATTCTGAGGTATTTCTGGTTTGAGGTGGTCTGTGGTCATGAAGTTTTTAATGTTTTTTTTTTTGTTTTGAGTTTAACCCTCGGAAGCCACGTAACGTGTGTGTGTGTTCTGTGGTTTGCTTTTTTTTTTTCTTAAGTTTTTTTCTTTTTTAAACATTGCATGTTTTGCAAATTAAAAAAATATCTCAATGTTGAATCAGCAGCATTAGGAACATTCACTGACTAGAGCGAGTTCATGGCATAACAAGAGTAACGGTAGCTGAAGAAGATGCACCACTTTAAGACAAAAGAATTTCATCACAGAGTAAGGAGAAAGCAGTGTCAAAGAAACCAGGTGGAGGTGCTGGGATAACCACTGCTCTCTGCTCAGCTGCTTCTGCATCCTGCAACTGGGCAGCTCATAGGCTTCTCAGATGCTACAGGAGCCATCTGCCACCGGTACAGGTATTTCCACTCCCCTTCCCAACTCCAAATTATGAGTAAAAATAGCAATCTAGAGCCAGTTTTCACACCTCTCCTCTTTTCACCATCTCCACCATGAGCTTGGGCTGACAATCAACCCCAAGGCTGAATTTCTTCAGCTGACTTGCACTCAAAGGGGGATGCAAAAACGTTCACATCTTCCAGTATTTTACCAAAGTGCTTCTGAGAACTCACTTGCCTACCTCTACCAATTACACTGCTTCAGAGAATCCTTCCCATTACTATCTGGAGTCAAAAGAAACAAAAAGGTAAGTGTAGTTCTTTGTTCTTTTACCACCCAAGCCCGAGCTACTGGAGGGAGGAGGAAAGACATAGCACCCTGCTTACAACCACTGGCTCTTTAACTCAGCTTTCTCCATACGCTGCAGCCGTTAATACTCTGCCCAGAGATATCCTTTCCCTCCTCTAATGGTTACCTGAGAAGTAGCTCCATAGCAAATGATGTTTCCCCCAATGCTGCCAAGTCCAACGTCACTCTCCCCACCCCTATTCTACGCTTCCCCCCTTCAATTCTACCACCAAGAACAAACATTCTCTGCCCAGTTACTTTTTCTCCATGTTACAATGACACCCGTTAGATCCGTAAAAGACACATCTGCTGTTTTTTTTTGAAGCTCACTTCCAAAAAAAACAAAACAAAAAAAGGAACTGAACCCAAAACCAAAACAAAATGGCAAAAAGAAATCCTTTTGAGGAAGGTGAATTCTTTACATAACAGTCATAAGTTTCCTCCACAGTTTGCAGCATTGCGTTTTCTAAGATGGTAGGTGGTTTTCCTTTATGTCACAGATGCTCCACTCAGAAGACAGACTGATAAAGAGAAACCCAGAAAACTGAATAAAATAACAACTGAAGTGAGTTTGTTGAGGTTCTGAGGTACCTGCACCTTTTCTGCATTCATTAGTCGGCACCTGAATGCTTGCTGAAATGTCCATTTTTTTAATACAGTAGAGCAATGTGCTGGTAAAATTGATCCAATCCAAAAAAATAATAATAATAATAATAACAATAATAATAAAAAGTCAAGATAAAATAGCAGCTGCATTCATGTGTTTGTTGGATTTTTGTGTTTGCTTTTTTTTTTGTGTGTGGGTTTTCTTTTTTTTCCTCCAAACTTTTTTTTCCTTTTTCTTTTTTTTTTAAATCCACTGAGTCTGGAAAGACAAAAAGTGAACCAGGACTTAGATACTAGACTCTTTGGGTGGCAAGTCCACGTTGGTGACGGACGTCACGATGGAGACGAGGCAGTCCGAGGTAGTGCCGTTGACGGATTTGCGGATCTGCGCAATGCGCTCCTCGACACAGCCTGCCGAGAGCCGAGCCTCCGCGTCGTGGTCCCAGCACTCTTCGATGGTCACACAGAGCTGTGCCAAGCCCTGTGGGCAACAAGGGCCAGAAAGCACAGTCAGCAACAAAGCCTGCTCTGGGGATGTCCATTTAACACAGCTTAATCACAAAATGTCAGGCACAGTCTGAAAATCACTTGTGGTCT
>VWZO01016943.1:382616-408864 GCA_013396975.1 Bucco capensis
ACAAATGTTAGGGGTGGGAAGGGATCTCTGGAGATCATCTAGTCCAACTTCCCTGTCAGAGCAGGTTCACCTAGAGCAGGTTGCAGGATCACCTTTACTGCTGTAAAGAAAAACTATTTTCTCCACAGTATGCCAATTATCATGACATTAGCTTTAAAAATGACTTCAAATATGTGAGGATTTTTGGGGTTTGTTTTTCTTTATTTATTTGGTTTTGGGTTTTTTTAAGATTCTCTTTTCTAAGGCTGTAGGGCTTTGTCACATCCAGCTTCTTTTCATAGCCCCAAGAGTACTTTTTTTAATATCAAAATACATCCTGAGATTCAACAGTTAGAAGATTTAAAAGACACCAAGTGTTATGGTTCCCACAATAAAGCCATAAGAACTGGCAGCACCCTCTCAGTTACTATGAAACTCTTGCTTTGTTTGCAATCACTTCTATAGATATCCTCAAAATAACCAAATTAAGTCCTGCTGGAAAAGTGCAGCTCTTGCTTGAACCCTCATTTGAACTGAAACATTCATCTTTATGTACAACCCACAGCCCTCCTTGACTTCCTAGGCCATGGGTTAGTACACCTCAGTCTAGCCAGAACAGTTTGGTCAGAATAGAGGCTTTTAGCTTCTTACTGAAGCCCTGTGAGAGTTCATCATCTGCACGGTTTCCTAGTTTGAAAAAAAAATCACCTCTTTCATTAAAAATGCAAGCCTGAAATGATCTACCTCTGGGAAACCTACGCTGCATTTTGCTTCATTGTCTGCTTGCCTTTATGTCTAATTAATTTTTCCTCATAAAACTGTTCAGTTCTTGCATGCTATCTAGCTTGTGAGGAACATGTCTCCTATGGTATGGATTCTTTTCTTTTCCTTAATCAAAGGGACTTTATTTTTCATTCTTTCACCACATTAAAGAAGTCCTTCTAAACTACCACACACTCCACATTCAGCACTGGATGACTTTAATCAACTGCTTTACTCCCAAGGTTATACAAGGCACAAATAGAAAGGGGAGCGTGAAGGTGTTGAGCAACCCCTCATTCCCCAGTGCTGACTCTCTCTAGCAATGGGGAGCAGATCTGTGCACTAGGGTGAACTGGTTAGCTTCTCTCTAAAGCTCATGAGTGATGTATAACCACATCCTTCATTCCTATCACACAGGAAAACATTTTCCACCATTAATCAGAAGGAACATACAGGGTGTTTCAGCCAGTGATCCTTGAACACAGGGCGCATCTTCTTGTGAACCACCACTTCTTGCAGGTCCTCAAGGGATGGGTGCTGACCTATTTCTTCTTCAAAAGGCAGCATATATTCATCCACTGGACCTAAGGTTGCACATAGAGAACAGGGTTAGTACAGAAATGTCCTCCACAGAGCCATGTCCTCCCTATGCCTGAGTGAGCTGCAGCTCCAGAGCAACCTCAACCCACTGCTGCAAAGCCTAAGTTCCCATGTCATTGCAGACAAACGGGACTTGCATTCCTCCTGCACAATGGACTTTGCTGTCCCCACTGCTTGCCTGGCCATGCACTTTCCAGCTCATCAAGTTTTGAATCCAAACCCTCAGCCAGGCCTCCTGATCCCACGGCTCTCCTTGAGGAGGCTTGCAGGGTAGTTCATGATTGATTTCAATAAAAGAACAAATCAGCCCATCCTCCTCACACTCGAGCATGGTGACTGAAGCCACAATAACCTGGAGGAAGGATTTCAGCAAGACAATAACTTCATTATAGGCAATGACTAGCAAGGTCAAGCATCTACAACACTAAAAATTTCTTGCTTTGTGATCTGGCTTGTTCACAGGTTTGAGTCAGCACTGACAGGCTGGAGCCAGATGCACTTGTCCCAAGTACCAGCTCCTAAGTGCAAAATGATTTCTGAACGCTTCAGTTATACCAGTTATGGCTCTGAACTGCCCTAGGCAATGGGAATGAGACAACTGTTATGAGTATCAGTGCAGGGGCTGGACAGCAGCAATAACTTCTGCTTATTGAAACGTCACTTGGCTTTTGGCAATGTGTAGATGCTCTCTCACAAACAGCAGCCCAGCTTAACTGATGGGCTTTCTTGAGCTGCACTACAGCATCACTTATGGTTTCTTGGTAGCAGAGAGTAACCTTTCTCAAGAGTAGAGGCATTTCAAGAGGGCCTTTCCAGCCTACAATAAAATACTGACCACTTTAGCTCATCATGAACTGTAACACCAACATGATGCTTAGGTACTCTAAAAAAAAAACAGGGAAATAACTAAAACCAGCTTATCATTATTCTTGCTGACACAATGCCAGCTACCACACCAAACTGAAACACTCTTTCCAACAGATGGCACAATAACACTCATGCCCTTCCCCTCCAAGAGGAACTCAGACTATGCATGAAGAGCTGCACTGGTGATCTCCAAGCCAAATCTGCAGTTCACACACCACCACTTCTGTGCTAGAAGTGCAGATGAGGTTCAGTGTAACTCCTCACTATCCCAAAGGAAGCCTTCCCTCTGATTTAACAGTACTGTGTATGGCACCATGAACTTTCATTATTTCGGATCATTCAGCAGAAAGAGAGATTCTCCGAAGCTGTAGATGAAACAACAAACTCAGCCCACTGCTGAGAGAGGGCTTGATCAGCAAGTCAAAGATTAATATCTAACAATTTAAAATAGGGAAATGGGCTTGTTGACCCAAGAAAATCTTTCCTGCTATTTCACTGAGGCACTTCACTCCTTGCCTTTCCATTCAGGCTACCACACTGCCCTGCAGAAGCAAGGTGTGGCAGCCAAGCTGTAGCTGAGCACAGCTATTCTGTGGAGCAAAAAGCCTTGGTGACCAGCGAGAATGCAGAGAGCCACAGAGAGCAGCACATAGCAGGCTCAGGACTAAAGCACACCCACCACTGAGGAAGGAATCACCTACTCCTTCTGAGTTCTCAGCCAAATTGCAATATAACCAGTGTAGTTAAAAGCACTTTGAGACTTGAACACTATGAAGATGATTATCTATAGAGAATAACAGGTTATGTTAAAAATAAGCAAGTGAAAAACGGGTTAGGTGTTTCATAAAAATATGCTATTCATTTATTTATTTTTTTTTTAACAAAGCCAGGCCCATTCTCTGGACCACTAACTAAATCATGCTGAATGAGAGCCGTCCCTAGGGAAGACAATCTTTACTCTTACCGTCCACTGCTCTACATCTGGAGACTAGCTCCCACAAGACCAGTCCCATTGCATACATGTCTATCCTCAGGAAGGCGTCTCGCTGGAAGTTGATTGCTCCCTCTAATACTTCAGGAGCCATATACCTCCTTGTTCCCACCTACAGAGAAAAACACAACTCGAGTTACATTCCAGTTGGACCCATCAGCCTCCACTGGTTGGAGATGAGTGACAGCTGGTTTCATTGGCCTTAAGACTACTTCTGCTAAAGTTGCACCTCACTTGAAAAACAAGCAAAAGGGAGCTGGTTTTCATTGACACTGATTCTCATTAAGATCACTCGAGTCTAGATAAGAGACCTGAAGGAAGAAGCCAAAGTGCACAGCTCCATGTGTGATATTCATTCAGCGTATGCCACAGGTCTAATTGAAATGCAGAGTGGCACAGTGAGTATGGATAAAATCCTGCCTTCCCTGCATCCCACTGCATCTTGCTCCAACAGCACACACTGCATGAGAAAATGCTGCCTTTGAGACACACAAAACATCCTGAGGTCGAGTCAGACTTGGTTATTGTAGTCATTGAAAGTTCAATCCCTTTTCACTCAAAAATAAAACTATATATATAACAAGAGAAGAGCAACATTTATATATCCTGAAATGGAAGGAAAAGGTGTTGCTTTGATAGCCCTGGATAAAAACAGTCTCCTGCATCCACAGGAGTAACAAAGCATGGAACCCTTCAAAGTCTACCCTGCCTTGGCTTGCAAGTGATCTGATTGGGAAAAGATCTCCCTTGTTTTGAGGAGATTCAGCCCTGATCACAGTGCCTGTCTCACGTTTTGTCTAGTAGAGCCATCTTCATATAGTTGTGGTCATATCATAACCATTATGTATGTATAATGTGTAATTATATGTATAATGTGTGAGACTCCCTTTTTACATATATACATAATGAAGGAAAGTGCAGGGGAGAGCAAGGGAAAGAGCAACTTTTTAACATGCCTTTAGTATTTGGCTTTAAGAAATTCTCATCTGTTCTTGCTGTTACCTGAGGCAGTGGGTCAGGGGGAAGCCAGGACGTGAAAAGGAACACAAAATACTGGAGAAGTCCAAAGCAAGATGGCAAAAATGAGAAAAGCTGGAGGGGGATAACCCAGAAAAGTGTTCACTTCTCCTGAGGTAAAGGTAAAAAGGGAGCCTGCACTGGAGATGGGCACTCAGAAAACCCCAGAGGCACCTGGAAGAGATGCTGGCTGTGCTGTGCCCAGCAGGAAAGCAGAAGAAGGGGCTGCTCACTGCAGTGCAAAGGCAGGAAATTAAGAACCCATAAAAATGTAGTAAATTGTTTATGCAGCTCACAGCCAGCTCACAAGATCTACTGTTGCTAAAGGTCACCCAAGCAGCCAGCCTGGCTGAATTCTTAAAAGTAAATTAATAGTTTGAGGAGTATTGATATTTGTATTGTAGTATTAGTATTTAATACTTAGAGCTATTAATGTTTATGGTCTAGACAAATGGTCTGTGCTGTGGGTGGGGGAACTGGCTGACAGTATTTAGAGAGTGGCTACAAAGAAGATGGAGACTCCCTTTTTACAAGGAGTCCCATGGAAAAGACAGGAGATAATGGGTACAATGTTCACAGTGAAAACAATCAGCCATTGGAATAATCTCCCCAGGGAAGTGGCAGAGTCCCCAACATTGGACACTTTTAAGATTCAATTGGACAGGTTCTGGGCCATCTTGTCTAGACTGTGCTTCTGCCAAGAAAGGTCAGACTAGATGATCCTTCCAACCTGGTAGTCTGTGATTCTGTGAATATTTAATACCAAGACAATAAAGAGACAACAAGTCTTGTGTTTGAAGGAAGAAGCTGCCTTCCCCCAGAGCTGAGGACTCTCACCTGCACAGTGGTCAGGAGGAGGGTTCAAGCGCTCTCCCCGCTCACCCAGATCAAAGCAGCTCCTGGAATTTCTGCCTGAGCACAAGCTTTTATGGAAAATACATATCTCAAAGAGAATTAAATGCACCTACACAAAGTAACCCCCACTCCTCAAGAGCTATGGCAAGCTCAACTTTTTAAAATGTTATTGTTGGAGATAATGCTTACCTGTCCGTGAGTGTCCCCTGGAGGTTTTCCAGGTTCAAACCGTACAGCTAGTCCAAAATCAGCTAGCACTGCTGTCAAGTCATTCTTCAGCAAGACATTTTTACTCTTGAAGTCCCTATGAAGAAGCCAAGAAGCAAGTTTGGGAAAGGTTCATTACAGCATGTGTCCAAATCACACTGCAGCCCACCACGTTGTAAGTCTATAGGCTTAGCAGCCTCCAGTAAATCAGCTCTTTCCTTCCTTCCTTCCTCCCCTGGCTGCCCAGCATGGCCAGTGCTGGCAGATTCAGCTGCTCCTTGCTGCCTGTGTCCCTAGAGCACAACCACGCAGTCCTGTGCTGCCCAGCACAGAGTCAGCCAAACTCTACAGTGAATTAACCTCAAAATAAAAGCAGAGAGTGATACGAAGGGGAAACATTAAGTAAAACCATTATTAGAACACTTAATTAGAGCAGGCAGTGTAAGGCATCATTTCTTGCTCTGAGCACCAGCTCAGATCCTCACCTCTGGGCACTTCTTAACGTTTCTAACTCCCAACAACAAAGAGCAATACAGGTTAAGAAGGTGCATTTACTCCTCATCTTAGCAAGGATGTTTGCTCCTATCTACAAAATGAGGTCTTTCTGGAAATTAGCAGATGCTGGTAGGACATTCTTCACCCTGCTTCAACAGACTTTTGCCACATTCATCTATTACACATATGTTTTAATTGCTGGATAGATCTTCCCTGGGGAATTCAGAGGGTTGGAAAGCAAGCAGGAAAGGGAGTGAGCCCACACTCAGCCAGGCTGTCAGGATTGGACCGGGCAGCTAACAGGTAGGTATAAGCATTTACAGCAGAGCTGGTGAGTCTGTGCTTGAAAGTGTCCTTAAGGGGACACTTGTGTCAGACCTGTGCTGCAGTAGAATCATTTCAGGGCAGCTCAGGTAAATTTGCAGGAGCTGGAAAGCAGGGCAAGGGGGTGGAAGAGGGTCACACTCAGATGCCTAACCAGTCAAGCCCTGTTCCCTGGGCTTCCTGCATTTTCATCTGAAAAGGAATGTTTGGCAATCTAATTAAATTACAGACCTTAGACAGCAGATGGCAATTGTCCTGTATGCTCAGCATTATAATTTCACTATCATCAATTCACTCGGTGACCCTGCTGATTGCAGGACATTGCAAGCCTGCACAAAATAATTAATGAGGGCAGATACAATTGTTCCACACTAGAAAGACCTGTCAAAATTCTTTGGGAAGAGAGAAACTGCTGGACCATAGAGAAAAGCTGCTTGCTGCAGCCTCAGATGTCAGAGCACCAGCTCAAAGCACCATAAGCAAAAATCATCCTATACCACCCAGCCCCTGATTCTGAGCTTAAAATAAAAGCAAGGATTTTTCTTTCCTAAGCTGAACACAGCATGATGGGCATTTCTAGCTTTGAGGATTAAGATGGGGGAAGTGGGTATGAGGTTGGAGAGCATCATACAGGCCAGGAACCCCAGCAGAAACCAGCCTCCATCACCTCAAGGGGACACAAGGGGCACAGTACAGTTTTGTAGAGCCTGCAGAACAGTTGTACCCCTTCATTACCCAGAAAAAACATCATTTACCTAACACCTGTCATCTTAGAGACTAACTGCTTCCATGCTATAGCAGTTTCCCCACAAGCTTAGAAAACAGTCATCATCTAATGACACAGATAAACTCCTTTGGTTGGTCAGCTTTAGGGGATTATGGCTTCCAGGATGGTACAGATTGTGCACGAGATTTTTTCCAAACAGTGGCTCAATGAGGACCACACAGAAAATATTAGACAGTCTGCCTGAAGGATACATTTCTATAGTGAAGCGAGATGTAAACCGGTGTTACTGAACTGGCATTTGCTGTTACTCACCCACACTGCCCTTTGGGCAGGCAACAGTTAATTATTACATCCTGATAGGTGATGCAGGAATTTCCCTTTGTGCTTCCTTCCCCCTCCCCCATTTTCATACATTTCCCCATTTTTCCTTGCTTTCCTTCCTTCCACACACCACCCTGAATATGCCAGCGTGAGCTGCAATGCAAACACATGCAGGGCAGGGAGAAAGAACTGATCCAAGACATGCCCAAACAGAATTCCCACGACTATATGCATTAGACCATCCCAAAATGGCTACTGACAAAAGAAAGTGGCCTGAAAAGAAGAAAACATCTTTTCCCATATAATGCTTCCAACTGAGAGCGAGCAGACTACGGAAGAAGGGGTGTGGGAACTCGATTCAGGCCCCAGAGGTTTTATGTTCAGCTTCCACGCGGGGGCACTTTCGCACCAACAAGCGATTCCATCATCTTAATCCTCCTTGTAGTGCTGGGGGTCAGGGAGGAGTTAGCTGAACCCCTGCCCAGCAGCGACTCGGGGAGCCCCACCTGGCAACCCCAGCATCTTCCCACGCACTGTGCTAAGCCACTCACATATACACCTCCCTCCCCCAGTTTTAAAATGTCCTTGGTGTTTTCTTTTGCAGCAAAAATAAAAGGAGTGAGGTAATCCAAGGGAAATCCCCTGTGTCCTGGAATCCCTCTTCCATAGGTATGTGCTGAGTTCACACAAATGGTGCATTCTCCATCTTTTATCATTTGCTAAATGGATGGGGACACTAATGAGCACGATCTATTGCTTTAAAGCCTTTGTATAGCCCTCTCTCTGTTCCCCACCCTCAGGAATTTTCATGTATAAACCACTGCCTTTATTCCACAGGGACAAATGTCAGGGACACAGGGGTCAGCTCCAGGAGCAGCACAAAGGCAGCTGCAGGCTCTTTCAACAGCTCCCAGCTCTCACAGACCTTCAGGTTCAGGGAGGGGATGTGTTTTTGGGGGCAGGGACCCCCTTGCAAAAACAGGGATTATTTTGCTGTACATGGAGACAGCCCTGCTAGACTGGGCACAAACTGCTTCAGCTGGACATGGGGTGGAAGTCCCTCCTAGATGAAATGTGGTGGATGGAGGCCACGGATTACAATGTAAATCCCTTCTGGAAAATTCCTCCCTTTTGCCCTGCCACTGGCAAACCACTTGGCAGAGATGCTCTAGTCCAAGGCAAGCAATGTGGGACTTCAGAGAAGGGCTAAAATAAATAAACAAATATGATTGCAGTAAGGATGGTTTAACCCACTGTTTTTTGGATTCCCACTGTCCCCATGGTGCTGCCATTGAGATGTTCTGAACTATGTGCCAAGAGATCTCAGAGGCACTGTGGTGCCTGCTCTGGTATCTCTCATAAGCACCCTGGCATGATTTGGGTACTAAAAAACAGCAATGAAAAATAAATAGCAGCCATTTTCTGCATTTCTGCAGTTTCTCCATTTCTTACCTAATAATCAAAAGCTCTGTGGAGATAGAGTGGAGCTATCAGTCTAAAACACTCAGGGAAAAGTAGGGTCCAAATCTTGGTATGGCCATAGAAATATATGGATTAGAATGTGATTTATCACACATAGTCCTTTAAAAAAGCAGTTCTGCAGCATCCAGATTTCCTTTCTCATTACATGTCCAGAGAAGAGCGGATAGAAGAGGGAAACATCTACCTTTCAGACATTTGCCACAAACCATTATCAACCATACTGACAGTTTCATTGACAAGACACTTGCCCTTCACCATTTCCTATGTGGTTGAAAAAAAAATCTAGTCTTAGTAATAGGATTTGTTGGGTTAAAAAGCCATTTGCTTCCTAAAAGCACAATCTCCGCCGTTCAACAGCATCATTTCAAAGAGGTTGTGAACATCTGAACACAGCACTTGAATGGTGTCAACAAGAGGCCATACCTGTGTGCTATAGCAGGTTTGTGTCCTTCACCTTTGCACCAAGGGACATCTTCATGAAGGTAGGACAAGCCACGGGCCATTGTTTCCGCAACATGGCAGAGCTCATTCCAGCTGATAATATTGCCCTTCAGGTAATCTGTCAGAGAGCCCTGCGAAACAGCACAGCGTATGTTCGTAAGCACAGAGCCTGCTACGTCACACATGTGCCAACTCATCAGTTCAGAAAATGGTTCTACTGAGTGCTTGAGAAATCTGAACCTTGATTTAACAGGGTGAAAAAAAAAATCACCAGCAAAAGTAAAAAAAAGAAAGAAAACTCAGAGGTGTTCATGAGTCCTCAGCCCTTGACAGCACAGAAAGTATCTGGGTGTTTAAAAGAAGCCTACTAATCTGCAAGGGAAGGGAAGGGAGGTAAGGAAGGAACAAAATCATCTCAAAACAGAGCAATTCATCTAACTTAAGACAGGGGAAAGCCTTCCATGCAAGAAGATGATGCATTGTATCAGCTGGTTGTGGCAATGATTGACTCAGTAGACCTTGGATTAAACAGAGGGATAACGCTGATGGCTCAACCCTGGATTTGTGAGTGTTTGTTTTATTTAAGTGTTAGTCATGTTTGATAACTAAAGCAATCTATGAAATGGGAGATATGCCCTGAGCTTCAAAAGCAAACATGAAGCCCATCTGCAAGGGGCAAGTTGGGACTGCAATGGTCCTCCCTCCCATGTCCTTATCTATGCATCTTAAGAGATGGTGACCACCATATACACGAGCTGTGGCCTTCTGTGTCTCCCTGTCTCCCCAAGTCCCACCTTTATTAATCCTATGTTTGTGTAGGAAAGCCTTGCAAGCTAATGGAAAGGCCTTTGAAGGAGGGGAACAGGAGCACTTCTCCACTACC
Organism: Bucco capensis; assembly: GCA_013396975.1. Lineage (NCBI taxonomy): Eukaryota > Metazoa > Chordata > Aves > Piciformes > Bucconidae > Bucco > Bucco capensis. Next base: position 392,568 of record VWZO01016943.1, read on the forward strand.
ACTGAGCTATGGCTCACCAGGGAAAGACTGGTTAGGTTACAGGGGAGCTTCTGGGAGAACACTGGACACCAAATCCTGCTGCTTCAAAACCAGCCACCTCTCTATGTTCCCAAAATGTACGTGCAATGATACATTACCTTGTCGTGGAAAGCTGTGATCAGCCAGAGCTCTGTCTCTAGGTTTGTCCCTCTTTTCTCTGCTGCGATAAATTGCAAAAGGTTTTCATGCTTCATGCCAGGAGTATTGAAAATCTCCCTCTCACTCTGCCAAGATTGCTTATCCTAAAGCAGGGAGAAAGGCACCATCAAAGATCATGCTTCCCTTTAAAGCAAACAGCTGCTTCAGCTCAGTCAGAGCTGCTCACGTTCCTCTTACTATCAATCTCCGGTTGGGATGTGATGTATCCCTTCAAAATGAGGCTGTTTTCCCAAGGGGTAGATGCTGGAGAAAGACTGGAAGTTGCTGCTCTCACTCTTCCTTTCTCCAAAGCTATTCCTAAAGCCCATTCATGGGGAGGGGGAGGAATCCAAACTCAGCCTCACTACAAAAGAAGATTTGTCAAGATTTCCTACGGATGCTTGCAAGAATAAAGCCTGTGCACTGAGCACACAGATTTGCATGTGGCTCTAATTGTGACGACTGCAAAATCTAATCTAGGCTCTATTGAATATTTACTAGAAGGTCAGAGCAGGCTTGGACAGAAGATGTGCAAATCTCCTTTAGCAATGCTATGACAGCAAATACAGGGGAAAAAATTAACAAAGAATGAGATAGCAGAGGAGCACCAAGATGTTTCAGTCATTCTTTCATTTGTCTTCTGATTGCTTTACTCTTTCCATCTGCAATTCCTAGAGAGTCAAGTCAGGAGTGTTCAGAGGTTTCCTAGAGCGGAAGACGTGAGCTGACAGAAACTCTGCAGCACAATTAGCTTTCACAGCACCAGAACAGTGATTTGTAAGCACTAAGCTGTTTGCTGGGTTCAGGTCCAGACTTACTATCTACCGAGGCAGGACACACAAAGCTGGGGCCTTGGTCCTTTGTGTGCATTTCGGGTGTTGCAGCTGCCTGGCTGGACTTTACCAACACATGCATTTGTAGTGAAGTTTAAAATACCATGTAGATTTAAAAATGTGCTTAGTTTTGCCCTTCTTGCAACAACTACCACCTACAGGAAGCCTTTAGTTCTGAGATAACACAAAGAAAAGTGTAGGAATTGAGGATCCTTGAACTTTCACCCCAGCAGAAGAGTCCAAATGCATCTTTGTTATGTCTTAAAAACACCTCCATAGGCACTTAGAGAGCATCTAAGCACTGGTGAGGAAGCCTGCTGAGTGAGAACCTAATGCTAATGCAATGTCCTTCTCACCTGAATTGGGAAGATTTTCACTGCTACATAGTCATTCATCAGCTGAGCCTTCCACACACAGCCAAAGCGTCCCCTTGCCTTGATCTCCAGGAGCTGCAGAGGCTTTAGGCCAACCAGGGGAGAAGGGGGTGGTGGGCCAGGGTCCTGCATGAGAGAAAAACATCATTACCAGCTGGAACTGGACTGTAAAACAAAGGGAGGAGATGAATGGGGAGATTGTGCATGGAGAAAGGGATATAAAAAAATGATGTTTTATTTAATACCTTTATCTAGGTGTACTGTTTGCAGCAAGAAGAGCCCAAAATTCTGTCTTGCTTTGCAGAATATTTGTATAGAACATATATAATGATTTATGCCTCCAAGTGTCACTCTCTGTCAAACTACTGCCTGCCATCCTCTGGCAAAACCTGAATTCTCCTGTATTTTCAAAGCAAAGGCTATTTTGGGCTGTTAAACAATGATGAACTCAAGGCTAACTCCTGCCAAAAGTAGGAACTTTTTGATCTTTGAGACCCAACAGCCAGCTACACCTAAAACCTCCCACTGCTTTGCACTTCATTAGGTGCATTTCAGATAACCCTAGCAATGGGCAGTAAACAGGTCTGTCAGCATCATAAAGATCTTATCTGTTTAAACTCTATATTCGTCCAGGAGAACAACGCAACCCTGCAGCATGCATGGGGCTGGAGCTCTGTTCCATCTGCTTTCAGATGGGAAAGGTTCACACTAAGGGCTATAACGGGCAGAGGAAGGAGGGTGAGGGAGCTGCTCAGCCCTTCAGAAGAAACTAGAAAGCTCAGGGAACAGCAAAGCCAGCAAGGACCAGTTCCTGATGGCTTTGGGCCATAAGGGTGACCTCCTGCATGCATTCTCTGACTCATAAAAACCCGTGCTTCAACAGGGAAAGCATCACCCGCACCCCATAAAACTGGTAGGAACTTTATCAGCTCTCTGCTCCTTTGCAAAGTTGGCTGAAATCAAGCAACAGGTTTGAGAGTTTGAGGGGAAGGGTAGCCTCTCAGCAGGGCTCTGTAACTCCATCCATTGGGAATGTCAGACATGGTCATAACCTTGTCTAAACTCATCAGCCTCACAGAGAATGCTAACACCACCATGGAGGCCAACGGTACCACTCCAAAAGACAGAGAACTTAGGTCACCTGAGAAGAGTGAAGCAGAAGTGGATGTGAATGTGTGTTGAGCAGCCCCCATGCCTTCTGTAAGGTCCAAATAAAGGGGAGTAACCCCCTCACCTCATTAATGTCGACGTGCCCGTAAGGAGGCTTGCGGTGACGGTACATCCAGAAGGCCAGGAGGATGGCCACGGACAGGACAATGATGGGGAGCAGTGAGTACACCAGGATGTTGAGCAGGGAGGGTGTTGGTGGTGGTGGCTCGTATATGACTGCAAAATAAAGGTAGGGTAAATGAGGGAAAGGACCCTTCAGGCATGAAACAGCACCGTCAGCTGCACATCCAGATGCCACCAAACCCCATCCTTCCTTCTGCTCCAAAGCTGACAGTGCTTAGTCACATCACATCCAAGAGTATTCATAAGGCTCTGTGTTTCACTCTTTTCCATACAGCTATTAGTAATGGCAGGCACAGTCTGAAAATCCCTTGTGGTNTAGTAATGGACTTACAGTGGTCCAAACCACACTTTGCAAGTCAAGCCTCCATCTGACCTTTATTTAAGAAGAGAACTATTTCTTGTTGGGACATGTAAAAGCAGGAAGTTTTCTCCTCTTAACCCTTCTGAATGCATCAAGTGAGCACGAAATCCCTCGCAGCATTGCCTTGCCTTTTACAGAGATTGACAAGATGTCAGTTTTTAGTAAAATGCTGCTGGAGCCACAATCAAAGGCACTATTCCCACAGTAGTTCTTGTTCCAAATTACATCAGTGCAGTTGAGACACAAACAATGGGAATACTAAATGGAGCCATGTTGCTATGTTGGAGACAGCGAAGGAAAAAATAGCAAGACTTGCCAAATTAAACAAAAAACTGTGAGAGAAAGAATATTTGCTACTAGGTTGCTACGGGTACATTAATAACAGGAGATAATAAAACCCATGTAAACAATTAAACACCTAACAGGAAAGCCCAGGAAAATCTGATAATGGTCTCCTGGAACATCTCAGTAAATGTAGGTAGTTGATAGCAAAAGAAACCATCCTAAGAAAGAGATCCACCTGGTTTAATAGTTTTTATTGAATGATATTTCAGCAAGCATACAGCTAAAAGAATCATCATTTTTCTATTAGCCTCTGAAGAAGGACCTGGTATTACTTTTCTGCCTTGAAGTATATCCACAAACTCTTAAAGCTGACACAAACACCCATTCCCTCTCAATCTCCAGACCAACACAACAGCAATCAAATGCAAAAATCCCAGATGCTCACGGTGTTTGCAGGCATGCGACCTATGAAAATTAATGAAGATGATGCCAAATACCTTTTAAGAGTTTGATCTATGCTGTACAAATTACTCTGCCTTCTTCTCCTTGTGTTTTGTAATATCCCATTAGGAATGTCCACCATAAAGAATGCCTGATCCTTACTGATGGTGTCCAAGGTGTTGGTACAACACACTTCACCCACAGAATGAAACAACCTCAAAGAACTGTTCTTAAAGAATGGCAGCAGAAGGATTGCTGGACTTTGTAACCAAAATGGTACTTTGTGTCCTGTCAGACACATATTTTTTTTTGCTCAACATCGAACAACTCAAAGTCATCACCAAGTGGGTCTACAGGAAGAGACCCCAAATCCCTGTCCACCCAGTCACTCACCTTCTGGGCCGGTGACTTCAGGCAAATGGGTAAACTTCTCATTGCAATAGTTGCCCTCGCAGCAGCAGAAAAAGACTTGAGGGTTTTCTTCTGTGGCTACACACTCCTGCCTGCATCAGGGAGGGACAGAGATGGCAATGAAGGGAAAAGAAAAAATATCAGCCAGCTCCTGCTTCTTGTCTTTGGGAGTTGACCAGCCCCAAATTGTCTTCTCCACATGCTTTCCCCTGCTCCTGCACTGCACAGATTGGCAGTCTCCACTTAGAGAAAACAACTCGGCATTCGAATACCCCAGTGGATAGCAAAGACCCTTGAAAACACTGTAAAGGAAACAAATGCTTCCATATGTACCAAAGGCATTAGATGGTAAGTAATAAATAACAGCCACTGCTGCTAACTGAGCACAAAGCAGAGAAATGATGGAGAGAGACCTCATTCCCTGGACAGTGTCTTTCCTGCAGCCTGTATGTATGCTGTTAGAGGACAGGAGAATTTGTTCACACAATTACGCATTGTGCCATAAAGCAGACATGAAGAGGGCTGATCTAACACTGCTCTCACAGCCTTGAGCATCACTAACTCTCTGCTTTAGAAGGGCACCAGACACCAGAAGCAGCAACAGTCCTGCTGCAGGCTGAAGGAAGGCTGCAGGGTTTATTAGTTTTATTAAGTACAATTTTCAAGTGACATCTCCTTCTCCTTTAAAAAACTTATTTCTGTACAAAAGCCTTTCAGAAAATTAGGTTGCAGCTCCCACTTTTTGCATTTGCCTGTTAGCCAGGTAGCACTACAGCCTTTTCTGCACTGAGGATTCCTTCCACACTGAGTAAGGCGTTAGAGGACTTCCTAATGTTGGGATCAGACCAACTCCACTTCCACACATCCTCTTTCTCCCACAGATCAATGCCAAAAGAGACATGCAGTGATATTTTCAGTGCTCTAGCAGTCATTTCTTTCCCTTTCTTGAATGCCTGCTTCCCTTCCCTGCCACCTTTTGGTATGATACCTTCTGCTTTCAGTTATGCAGAGCTGCTCTCCACAGAGAACTGTATCAAACTATTTCCTGGAGCCCAGCTAAATTATATGCATAACTTCCTTCCTTCGACCACTCGGAGGAAGTAGCAAAACAATCATATGTGTTTGACATTATTACTCATTTATGAACCCATGCCAAGCCTCCCTCTCTGTGGTATCACTGACATACTGCCACGAGAAGAACGGGCAGGGCTCTCTTCAGTCATAACACAGGGTAGCTTTCAGTGCTTTATTCCTTTTGCGGGGGAAAAAGCAGCTATAGCCTAAATGTCTCCTGCAAGGTCTCAGCTGGGAAGCACTTGGTTTGTTTTTTCAAGCCTTTCTTTTTCTAAACTTCTAAGAAAAAAAGCAGCTCTTTGACTTATTCAAATGAACAAAGATGTTTCAACAAGTGAAGCAATGCTTCCAGATGCTTTTTCATGAAATCAGATAACGAGCCGTTTGGATTTAATGGCATCAGTATCAGAGTCTTCAAGAGAAAACACATCCTTTGCTAAATCTGTTGGGTAAGAAATCAAGCTAATGAGTGAAAACAGCCTGCTCCACATCTGCAATTCATTGTCCCTGTCTTTGAGTTGGTGTGTGCTCAGGGCAGCCATCCAGGTACCTATGACATGTTATACTTAGCAAATAGTACAAATGAGACAGCGGGAGAGCATGACACATTTTTCTGTGGCAGCAAGGGCACGTTTCGTAGGGGTTCACGTGCTCACACCAACACTACCTCTCCAGTGGGGATGTGTAAATAAACAAAGAGAACAGGAGTTGATTTTGAAACACTACCTTCTTCCTACAGCCTTAAATGTACATGTGCCATGTTCTTGTTTCCTTAAGATAAAGAACAGAATTAGGAGCCATCACCTTCAACATCCCAGCTCTTGCACTCCTGAATTTCTCATCTTTCAGTGACAAGGAGGCAGCACTTGGCATGTACCAGCATGTGCTGCTTGAGCTCCAAAAGGAGCTGCAGCCTGGCAGAAAATGGCCATGCCCTGCATCCTGGGGACACTTCTGAAGAAAATGGCCATGCCCTGCATCCAGGGGATGCTTCTGCAGATACAGGATACATGATATAGACAGAGATGCCTCTCCCAAGGCTGCACCCAGGAGATCAGCATCCAAAGGTGCTGAAGACAGAGAAGAAAAGGGCATCAGCACAGCACTGTCAATCAAAAAAAAAATCATCCTTTTAGCCATTTTTGCTATCTTGGGGTGCAACACTACCTGCAGGAAAGACTGCTGAGGGCACTCAAGGGAAGGGAAAAAAAACAACAAAACTGCATTTAAACAGCCTTTATTTAATTAAAGCTAACCTTTATTTCAAATGTTGCTTTCAACACCTGTACTGTTGGTTAATTCTCAGAAGATCTTTTAGCTTTTCCCTGGAACTGCAGCTTTGAAGAATCAGACTGAAGGATAATGGATGCTCAACCCCAGGGCTGCAAAAAGGCTTATGAGGAGCCCTGGAAACTTTTTACCATTTTAACAGAGCAACACATTATGACAAAGTTTAAGAACCACTACATCCCTGCACAGAGATGCTCAGTGACAATACAAGTGTCACTGTATATGAGAGCAGGCACTGAAAGGAGAAATCTGTTTACAGTAAACACTTCTGCTTGGAAGTAGGAAAGTAGAATGACCTTCTGTTCTCTGAAGGATCAGCATTAAGATGACTAATGGGCCAAGGAGGGTTGATTTATCGGGGAAGAAGAAAAATTTAACTATATATAGAGCTTGGCTACACAACTGGCAAGGGAATAGGTGCAGTGGGAAAGTAACCCTGGAGCTAATAATAGAAGGAAGATGAGGAACAACTCACACTTGGGATAAGCTAAGACAACAGGCACAAAAGCAGGGTTAGTGTACAGCGCTGAAGGGAGAAAAGTCCCCAGGCATGAGACAAATCTAGTCCCAGCTTAAGCCCTACAGCTTAGGACCTGATGTCCTAAAACTGTTGGAAAGAGAAGCTACAAAGACATGCAGCTGGGAATTGCACAAAACTGAGATCAACCTATATTCATGTTATATCAAGGGAAATCCTTGAATTTTATGTTCTGTTAATCCTTATTGAAAGGACTGGGTCTGGATTGAAAGGATTGGTCATTGAGGGTTTAACAGAAACAGTCTAGAGCTACTGAACATTGTCCTTTTAAACTGTGAAACTTCAGAGGGCTATTTTCTTTAGCTGTAATTCTTTTCCTCTCTGTAGAATTGCATCAAGGGAAATAAGAAAAAAACAAGTTTATTTTCCCAGCTATTTAATGAGGCTGGAGCCTTCGTGCTACAAAACCTCACTCCTTTTCAACTCCTACAGGCAGTACACAGACACTCATATTGCTTTTGCTGCCCCACTCTTTCTCCTGGCCCATCTCTTAACTCTGCTGAAGAACAGTGAAACTTTTTGCAGCATCACAAATGCCAGAATATCTCAACCTCTAACCACCCCCAGATATCTGTGCTTTTCTAGAGAGCTCCAAATGATTCCAAGTTTTCCTTTGTATCGCCAAATGCTCTTGGAAGAACACATTGCTCTTCATTTGATGGCACAGGACACATTTTTAAACGCATGCCAGAATCATCAAAGCTTTGCTAAAGAAAAAAAAGATCATAACCACAACAAAAAAAAAACCTAAAAGTGCCTTTTGCAGCTTCTATTTAGAAAGTCAAGGCAGTACATGACAATTCTGAGAGCTGTATTAGCAATAGAAGTAATTACAGGGGACGAATTGGGCCAACTGACTTGGACTTGCTCTCTTTTCCTTGATGCAAGAATCATGAGTCTTTGCACTTAGAGAAACAATTAAACCTGTATTCAAAAAAAACCAACACCAAAACCCAGTTAGGCTATTACCTGTCATAACAGTTGAAGTCATCTAACCAGCAGCCTTTCTTCACCAGCTCGATGGAGCCCGAGTTGTTTCTCCAGGAGGCATAGCAGTGGAGTCTCTTGTCCTTCTCCCCCTCGCAGCGCTCCACACCACTCTGGTTTGTCTTCTCCAACTCCCAGTTGGCATTGTAGTAAATGCATTCCCTTGTTTCAGCCTCCCCATGGCCTGGCCCTGAAGCAAAATTCAAACCCCAAGTACGTTGAAGCAAAATGAGAAAGAGATCTTGGGATACATGTGTCTAAAGCTATGCTTTAGAGCCTTGTACCAACAGACCAAGGAGTTCTACTACCACAAATTAAACAATCCCCACATAACCACCACAGCACAGAACTGAAACATGATTACAGACACACCTATTAAAATAGAATCAAATAAACAAACACTGCTATCTGCAGGTGACCTGTTTTGTCCTAAGCCTTAGAAATCCTCTCTTCATTTGGAAACATTCTGCTTTGTGGCATTTTGAGGATTAGTTTAAAATGAGAAAAAGAATGAAACAAACACACAACATGTAAGCAGACAAGTAGAAAAGGTACCACAAAGATTGTCATTTCGTAAATCCTGAGATGCTCTGCAGCCATCTCTCTTTGGGATTACCCAACCTAAGGCAAGGTCAGACCTGGCCATTATTTTGATGGACTGCAATCATGGAAAATATAGGTATCCCAATAAAATGTGTTGACAACTGGTAGAAAGCATGAATGGGTCCCACAGGATGATGAGATGAAAGCACTGTGCTCCCAGAATAGTCAGACCTCTGCAAAACATAGAACTAACTTTATGGCTGGAAAATTCTGCAGTGCTTTCATGAGTCTTTCTCCTCCAAAGGCTGTGCAACCTTTTAATAGTGAGATTAAGGCACTCAGGGCCACGTCTGGATGATCTAAAGGCAACCCAGCCTGTGATTCCTACTCAACATGGCAAACCAGCCACTTCTGAAAGATGTCTACAACGTGATACAATTCATCCTTCATAAGACACTGGCAGAGAAAACATTGAGCCTGGGCACAGGCACCAGCTTCCAGGCCCCAAATACCTTCTGTAACTCCATCATTTCCATACCTGAGAACTCATCTACTACTGTGCCCTCACAACATTCAGCTGCAGAAGAGAGCATTAGCTCCAACTGAAGATCCAATATGCCAAGATTAAACAACTTGTCCCAGGGTAAAGCCTGACCTGCCTTTCCACAGAGTGCAACTCCTCAAATTGCCAAGTCTCCAAATTGTTACCTGGTGGCAAGTATTCACCTCCAATTTTGCAGTGCTTTAGAGATGGTGCCTGAGCCACAGATAACATTCAAGCTACTTATTATAGCCTAATTTGCTGTAAGGATCCAATCTTCTGCTGCCAACAGGTATCAAGTGCCTGCAGTGTGACTGTAGATGACCTGGCATGGAGCAGAAGCAGAACTGCAAGAAGGCTGCAAGAAAAAACACAGTTGTTGCACAAGCTAGAGGTGATGTGTCCAGCCTGCTCCTGGTATCAAAACCTGGACCCAGTGATGGGTAATTTTCATGGCACAGAGCAAATACATCAGACTAGGAAGATCTCTTTGCATGCTGAAGAGGTGTGTCCAGTCCTTCAGTAACTCTTTTTTTGGGAATAATGTTTAATCTGTATCGTGGGAGACTCCAAGGGAGGCAGGGTATGAGAAAGTCATAAAGCTGGCTTGTGAAACTGGAAATTATATTCAAAGCACACAGGAACAAGAGCTCAATTTCAATAGCACCTGCAGGTTTTATCGGCACTTGCAAAGCTCCATCTGAGTTTTCCTCTGACAAGTTGCTTACTATAATAAAAACAACCTACCAATATCCCTCAACACAGAACAGTGTCAATATTGACACTCCTTGTTAGAGCCTTGATATTTGTTCTCTTGATACTCACACCATGCTTTGTTAGGGCAGATCAAGCATTTTTCCTGAATACTAGTTAAATCAGCAGGAAAGCAAAGGATTGTTGTTTTGTGTGCAGGGAGAGAGGTATCTTTTTATTTATAAAGGAATAAGTAAATATCTTAGCTTCATTGTAATACTACACATGGCTTCCAGCTGATACCTGACAGCTAATACTCACTATCACTTTCTGGCCCAGTTCTTGAAACACATTTTGTAATATCTTTTCCATCATCCCAAACCAAATCCCTAGATGGAAATTTCCTCTCACTCCCCAACACCACCTCCCAGAAAGCAGGATGGTTTAATGAACCATTTGCCTGGGAAACAGCCCCAAAATCTAATCCTGGCTCAGCCATCTCCATCTATAACCTCAAGCAATATTGTGTAGCCTCTATTTCCTCCACCTGCACCGAGGGCCAATGCAGTGTACAAAGCTGTAGTGAGACTTGGTGTTTCCACTGTGCTTTGAAAAGGGAATGTTAAAAACATGTGAAGCAGGAGCTCTATCAGCTCTGGGACCAGCAAACTAAGGCTGCTAAATCCTGTGCTGAGCCCAAGCTCCCTTCCCCCAAGACAGTTGTCTTTTCTGGAACAAGTTTCAGCTGAAGACTAAGATCTGCTTGCAAACACGCAAACCCAACTCTGCAAACAGCAACTGTGCCAGGAAAAAGGCCTTTTGCAGTTTTTCCCTTGCTGTCAAAGTTTAGATGAGTTGAATAAAAACCATGTACAAAGTTTTGGATGACTAAATATGCATGTACGTTTCCCTTAAAAAACCCTGTGTGTTTGCTACCTGCTTTCAGATCTTTTGGTAAAGCTGTTTGGTAAGGTTCCCTGTTCTGGTGGGTGCTCAGGACTGCAAGGAACCTTTCTGTTGGTGCCTAACATGGTCTCAGCAGGAAGGGGCACAGCTCCAGGAATGGGTGTTAATTTACCTGCTGCTTTAGCTCATCAAGAAACACTCACACCTTGCTCTGTAATGGATCACATTGAGATCAAAGTTTGTAGCTAACTGCCATATCTGCACTCACTGCCTTAAAACTCTCCACTGAACAGAGGGAGGGGGAATTGAAACAGGGTTTTGTCCCTTTGAGGGAGAACAAAGAGGTGATGGTGGGTAAAGGGAGGCAATCTGAGCTCTGCTTCTGTGTCTCCAGGAAGCCATGTGGTTTTTCCCTGTCTCCTCTTCCCACCTTGGGCAATGTGTATGGAAGTGCCCATTCCCTCAAGGCCCCTGGAGATCTGTAAGAAAATCCAAGCTGGGCATTTCTGCAGAGCAACACAGGTGGGAGAGGCACAGATCAACCATGTTCTGCTTCTCATTTCAAGTTTCAAGAAAAATCAGAGCCACACAAGAACACCGTTATAGAAAATACCATCAAGCCCAAAAAACTCACAACACATCGTGAAAGCAGAGGAAGGTTACCTACTAGCACCCATTTCTGGGGTGGAAATCAACTTTTTGACCTCTGTCCTGAGAAACTACCATTACTCCAGTTCCCTTGGGTCAATTTTCTGCTCCAGATGACTGAAGCATCACTGGGATTTTGCCGAGCAAGACCCCCTGCACCTATCCGAGGCACGTAATGATGGGAAGAGCACTCGAAACACCGCGTGATGCAGGAAGACCTCTCTCCTCTACTTGGGAGTTGCAAGGCACAGAGGGAGCTCATTAAAAAGGGTCCTCTTGAACCGAAGGACTTCAGCCTGCTGAGGCATGGGACCTTGCTGCTGATCTGAGACTAAACTCTGCTCTCCTAATTTGGAGCTGCCAAAAGATCACTGAGGCTGTGTCATTATCCAACAGCTGCTAAATTACAGCCAAGATCCAGTGTAGCAACTCCAGGTCTAGGTGTTAGCAGTTGCTGGGCTTCTAACTCATAATTAGATACATAGGAAATATGTTCCCCAATGCTGAAGGCTGCTATAAAACTCAGCTCATCATCTCTGCCTGCCCCCTTTTTAAAACCTAAAATGAAAGTACATATGAAAAGATGGGATGTGTCAAAATAGTCTGCATAAACACTGAGTGATTTACCAGACAGTCTGTTTGCCTAACTGTCAAAACCACCGGGCTTTATATATGAAACTGTGTACGCAACTGAAGTTATTTGCAAACAGTTAGTTATGTCCCTATATAGCTATTTGTACATGCAATTTTATAATATAAAATGACAGAGATTGTACACTGAATTGGGGTAATTGCCCTCTAATTTGGAGGGTAATTGCATGTAGCAATTAAGCAACTGCAGATGCATTCTTGCATGTGTGATTATGAAAGTCGGGCCCTTTGTTTGAGGTTTGGGTTTGTTTTCAAGAGCTATCCCTCAAACCACAGCATGGTTGAACAGAGCTGGGAAGTACGAGGCTGCTGCTGGGCACTCACCTTGCAGCACAGCATCTGCTAGGATGAGCCACTTCAACACCAGCTCACACCACCCCTTCCCATAGGTATGCACCTGCAAGGATGCTAAACCAGCCACCCCCTGGACCCAGGGCTGCATTTTGGCACATCCCTCAGTGGGGGGACCATGATCTAAACATGTGTAGAACACACTGGGAAGCCTCAATGGGCAGGGAAAGAAGGCTGCTGCCCCTCAGCTCTTCCTCTCCCAGAGACCTGCACAGAAGTCATGTGCAGGACTGCAAATTCAGATAGTTGTTGCTAGCATTTTGAATCCCAAAATCAAGCTTGCAACTGGGGAAGTTTGGAAAATGTTGCTCTGGAGAGACCACCCAGTTGCATCTCTACAGGGCTGATAATGAATCTGCAATTAGGAAGCATTGCTTCAGCACTTATTCCCCAAGCATGGTGATTTCATTTCTGCTGTACTTAAATAATGGTCTAAATACGTTTTTAGGCAAAGCATCAAACTAGCAATGACATCTGTGGTTAAGTATGTAACTGTACGTGAGGATTTGGAGACTCGTTGCTTGTATCCTCTGTTCTTTCACAGCAGCCTTTGAAAAGGCAGAGCCCCATGTAACAAGAAGTGAGCTCCCCTCTGCAGAGCCCCTTTCTCAAGTCAATACTTCACCCCACCTTTGGGGACCCTCCACAGCCAGCGTAAAGCCAGGCACACAGTGATCAACAGCTAGGGCTTGCCCCTTCCAGGCAGCTGGATGCAGGGATGGGCACTGCTCTGGCTAATTAAAAAAACCCAACTGGTAAAGCATTGACTATTGCAAAATGGTTTGGTTCTTACACCAGGTGAAGTAACAAGAGGCCCATGCAGCACCAAGAAAGGCAATGGGGTAATGCCAAGGGAAGATATTACTTTGAATTTTGTTTTCTGTCAATACATTTGGCATATCCCACGATAAAAGAGCTCCAAGTTTTCTAGTCAATCAATGACTGTTAATCTATTATCTCAGCATATATTGCCATGGTAACCTGCAATGATGCCATTGACAACCAGTCTCAAAAGGACAGGAGGCTTTAAGTCATTTTCTTTTAAAATTAAAAAAGGAACTTTAATATTAAGAAATACATCCTCCTTGCTCACCAGGGATGACAACTCAGGGCTTCTATATTCACACCATGACTCACACTTCACAGCTTCCACGGACATCTGTGTAGCAAACCCCCCAGCCCATGGATCTCTTTTTTAACTTGGGCTTAAGTCAGGAAAAGATAACAAGGAAATTATTCAAAGAATTAGGTCTTTATTAGAATATTCCCCCAAACTGCTAGTAAAACCTGTTTTGTAAAATATAGGGAGCATGCTTTAAGAGTCATTACTACCAGCTCACAGAAAGGATGTAATAATGGTTTCATTCTTCTGAATAATTTCCCTGGTATTTTAAGTCAAATAGGGTGGATATAAGGAGGATTCAAAAGAAGGACATGCAGCATCTCAGCTCCTTACTGGTCTATAAAACCAGGGAGATTCTTGTTAAGAGAAGATAGAGCTGAGTGAGATGACAGCATTATTCAACTTAGTGAAATACTGAGTGTACACAGACACACACACAAACACACACACACACACAAACACACACACACACACACACACACACACACACACACACACACACACACACACACACACACACACACACACACACACACACACACACACACACACACACACACACACACACACACACACACACACACACACACACACACACACACACACACACACACACACACACACACACACACACACACACACACACACACACACACACACACACACACACACACACACACACACACACACACACACACACACACACACACACACACACACACACACACACACACACACACACACACACACACACACACACACACACACACACACACACACACACACACACAAACACACACACACAAGGTGATGAGATTAATCTCTTGGCCCAAAGGGGAGGATCACTCAGGAAAAAGGTTTAATAAATCATTCCTGTGGCCAGGCAGAGTGATCCAAGGAGGTTTGGCCAGGTCACCAGCTGGACTGGTGTGAGGCAAGACAGAAACATTGCCAGCAGTTAATCAATTTCTGGAAGTAGTGCATTTTTGACTTGAACGCAGCTGGCCATTTCTATATTTTATTTAAAGAAGAGATCATCTTTGTTATCCATTAGAAAAATCCCATTTTGTAGCATTTCAGTTAAGGACAAAGCCAAAATATAATTAGATTTCTCCTTTCACATCGCTAACTGTATCTGTCTCCCCAAAAAAGGTTTTAGTTCTTTAATAAAACCAATCAGGGAGATCAATCAAAAGCATTTAATGCCATGGTGCTTCTGCAGTTCATCTTTAAATGCACTTTGGGTCACAAACGAGGCAATTTGAACAGCAGAGCTCAAACCAGATTAGTAATAACACACAAAAAAGCCCAATTTTTTATTTTTTTTTTTTAATACGGATACACACTCCTCCACTACACCCAAGAGGATAAACCAAAATCAAGGCAGCCTTGAGAACACAAAGTTATGCATCCTAAAAGGGCCCTGCCACTGACTGCCTGCCTGCACGCAGCGTGGGGTGCTGCAGATCAGCCATCCAAACTTGCCCAGATGCTGAGCTGCTGTCTATCCATCCGTGTGTGACCATCCCCAAAGATGACACCTTATGCAGGACCTCTGCCACAAGTGTAGCAGACAAATGCTGACTGCTTCTCATAGAATTGTTTAGGTAGGAAAAGACCTTCAAGTCCAACTGTTAACCAAACACTGCCAAGTCCGCTACTCAACCATGTCTCTCAGCACCACATTTACATGTCTTTTAAATTCCTCCAGGGATGGTAACTCCATCACTTCCTGGGCAGCCTGTTCCAATGCTTAACCCCTCTTTCTGTGAAAAAGTTTTTCTTAATATCCAATCTAAACCTCCCCTGGCACAAATTAAGGCTGCTTCCTCTTGTCCTATCACTTGATACTTCAGAGAAGAGACCTACCTCTACTTCATTCCAACCTCCTTTCAGATAGTTGTAGAGAGCAAAAAGGTCTCTCCTCAGCCCTCTGCCTCCTTTTCTCCAGACTAAACAACCTCAGTTCCCTCAGCTGCTTCTCAGAAGTTTTGTGACCCAACCCTTCACCAGCTTTGTTGCCTTTCTTTGGACAAGCTCCTGTAACTCAATGTCTTTCTTGTAAGTGAGTGGCCCAAACCCAAACTCAGTATTCAAGATGTGGCCTCACCAGTGCCCAATCAGGGGCACAATCACTGCCCTAGTTTTGCTGGCCACACTATGTCTCATACAGTCCATGATGCTCCTCCACACACCCTGCTCATCAGGAGACACCTCCTGGCTTCCTTGCCTTGCTCCATATGGCATTTCCATAGAGGAGAGGTTGTGTTTCCTCCCAGACTACAAGTTTTTAAGCAAGCATATAGTTATAAAGATGGAGTGTTTTCTTAAATTTGAGGTATGCATTTATAAAAGCATTAAGCAGACCATTTATTTTGCTTGCAACAGCAATGACTACTCTCTGGCATGAAAAATGGATCCTTGTGGGCAAAAACATGGTGCAAATAAGCTACTGATAAGGTTGTCTCAGCCCCCAAGCTCTGCAGCCACAGTGATGGAAAATATTAGCATTTAATGACAAGATTAAGATATTTCCAACTACACCCCTAAAAATCAAATACAGGACAAATTTTGACCAGATGCCACAAATCACTAAGTAAAATATGCAGCAAATTCTGGAATGACATTTAAAAGATGATCATTTGTTCTCTCCCATTCTCCTTGGGAGCCAGCATAAGGTCTCCGAAGAGCACGGGAGGAGGAACTGAAATCACGTAGAGTCATAAATATTTTCTCCCCACATACGGAAGTTTTGAAAAGCTTTAAAAGTAAGCTTC
>VWZO01016943.1:408870-424586 GCA_013396975.1 Bucco capensis
ACACACACACACAAACACACACACACAAACACACACACACAAACACACACACACAAGGTGATGAGATTAATCTCTTGGCCCAAAGGGGAGGATCACTCAGGAAAAAGGTTTAATAAATCATTCCTGTGGCCAGGCAGAGTGATCCAAGGAGGTTTGGCCAGGTCACCAGCTGGACTGGTGTGAGGCAAGACAGAAACATTGCCAGCAGTTAATCAATTTCTGGAAGTAGTGCATTTTTGACTTGAACGCAGCTGGCCATTTCTATATTTTATTTAAAGAAGAGATCATCTTTGTTATCCATTAGAAAAATCCCATTTTGTAGCATTTCAGTTAAGGACAAAGCCAAAATATAATTAGATTTCTCCTTTCACATCGCTAACTGTATCTGTCTCCCCAAAAAAGGTTTTAGTTCTTTAATAAAAACCATCAGGGAGATCAATCAAAAGCATTTAATGCCATGGTGCTTCTGCAGTTCATCTTTAAATGCACTTTGGGTCACAAACGAGGCAATTTGAACAGCAGAGCTCAAACCAGATTAGTAATAACACACAAAAAAGCCCAATTTTTTATTTTTTTTTTTTAATACGGATACACACTCCTCCACTACACCCAAGAGGATAAACCAAAATCAAGGCAGCCTTGAGAACGCAAAGTTATGCATCCTAAAAGGGCCCTGCCACTGAATGCCTGCCTGCACGCAGCGTGGGGTGCTGCAGATCAGCCATCCAAACTTGCCTAGATGCTGAGCTGCTGTCTATCCATCCGTGTGTGACCATCCCCAAAGATGACACCTTATGCAGGACCTCTGCCACAAGTGTAGCAGACAAATGCTGACTGCTTCTCATAGAATTGTTTAGGTAGGAAAAGACCTTCAAGTCCAACTGTTAACCAAACACTGCCAAGTCCGCTACTCAACCATGTCTCTCAGCACCACATTTACATGTCTTTTAAATTCCTCCAGGGATGGTAACTCCATCACTTCCTGGGCAGCCTGTTCCAATGCTTAACCCCTCTTTCTGTGAAAAAGTTTTTCTTAATATCCAATCTAAACCTCCCCTGGCACAAATTAAGGCTGCTTCCTCTTGTCCTATCACTTGATACTTCAGAGAAGAGACCTACCTCTACTTCATTCCAACCTCCTTTCAGATAGTTGTAGAGAGCAAAAAGGTCTCTCCTCAGCCCTCTGCCTCCTTTTCTCCAGACTAAACAACCTCAGTTCCCTCAGCTGCTTCTCAGAAGTTTTGTGACCCAACCCTTCACCAGCTTTGTTGCCTTTCTTTGGANACCCCTCTTTCTGTGAAAAAGTTTTTCTTAATATCCAATCTAAACCTCCCCTGGCACAAATTAAGGCTGCTTCCTCTTGTCCTATCACTTGATACTTCAGAGAAGAGACCTACCTCTACTTCATTCCAACCTCCTTTCAGATAGTTGTAGAGAGCAAAAAGGTCTCTCCTCAGCCCTCTGCCTCCTTTTCTCCAGACTAAACAACCTCAGTTCCCTCAGCTGCTTCTCAGAAGTTTTGTGACCCAACCCTTCACCAGCTTTGTTGCCTTTCTTTGGACAAGCTCCTGTAACTCAATGTCTTTCTTGTAAGTGAGTGGCCCAAACCCAAACTCAGTATTCAAGATGTGGCCTCACCAGTGCCCAATCAGGGGCACAATCACTGCCCTAGTTTTGCTGGCCACACTATGTCTCATACAGTCCATGATGCTCCTCCACACACCCTGCTCATCAGGAGACACCTCCTGGCTTCCTTGCCTTGCTCCATATGGGATTTCCATAGAGGAGAGGTTGTGTTTCCTCCCAGACTACAAGTTTTTAAGCAAGCATATAGTTATAAAGATGGAGTGTTTTCTTAAATTTGAGGTATGCATTTATAAAAGCATTAAGCAGACCATTTATTTTGCTTGCAACAGCAATGACTACTCTCTGGCATGAAAAATGGATCCTTGTGGGCAAAAACATGGTGCAAATAAGCTACTGATAAGGTTGTCTCAGCCCCCAAGCTCTGCAGCCACAGTGATGGAAAATATTAGCATTTAATGACAAGATTAAGATATTTCCAACTACACCCCTAAAAATCAAATACAGGACAAATTTTGACCAGATGCCACAAATCACTAAGTAAAATATGCAGCAAATTCTGGAATGACATTTAAAAGATGATCATTTGTTCTCTCCCATTCTCCTTGGGAGCCAGCATAAGGTCTCTGAAGAGCACAGGAGGAGGAACCGAAATCACGTAGAGTCATAAATATTTTCTCCCCACATACGGAAGTTTTGAAAAGCTTTAAAAGTAAGCTTCCAGAAGATACTTCCTTCAAGGCAAAAAGGATGAGGATACAGGAGCATCTCCTTGTGGAATGCAAAGATTTAAGGAACAGCAATAATGATGTGGCAATACTTTTCCCAGCTCTTCCAAATATGCCTGTTCCACGCCACTGTCCTCGTCCTCCCATGCCACTGCCACCAGCAGAAATGCTTTTCAGAGCTCCTGACTTCTAAGGTGTTCTCCAGGGAGAGACTGATGTGCATCTAACATGTCACAGTACACCTGGCAAGCCACAGAGAGCTTTGGTACCCAAACAGCAGCACCTCAATTCATAACCTATATATGAGGTTGTGGTCCTCTGAGATATATCAGCAGGGACATTTCAAATATGCTTTAAAATGTGCTGAGTCTACTAAGATTGGGCCCCAAGTGCTTTTCTATTGATTCTGCTTGACATTTCCAAATACCACAATTCCAAATTTAATTCACTGGTAATTGGAAAAACTGTAATGCATGTAAATGGACAAGATGATGTTGGAAGTCCAAAAGGTCAAGCATCAGGGAAGCATGGCCCCAAGAACTAAATGATGTTTGTTTGTCTTCTTGTCACCCTCTTCCACTTCAATAACCAAAGCTGGGAGTTGGGCAGTTTTCTCTGCAGGATGGAGGAAGAAAGGAAATAAAAAAGCACAATTATTCTAAACTGTGGGACCAGGTTCAAAATCACTGTTTTAAACTCCATCATTGACCAAAATTCAGATATACCATAGAGATAACTCACTCAATCAGCAGATTACATGAGCAAGTAGAAGACTCAAGGAGCAATTAATCTGATAATGCTGTCAGCAGAAGATTCTCTGTATCTGGAAACCAGGTTTCTAAGATTACTTTTCTGCTACTCCACAGCTTTGCAGGCATTGAGCTTCCCCTTGCCAACCAGCTGAAGGTGAGGCAGTGGCAGAGAGGAAATCTTACCAGATGTGCAAGTTCAAACCTCATTTCCAGTGTGATGATGGACATTTGCTGGCTGATCCCAACTAGGATCTCCACTTCATTCACCTGAGAAAAACAGACCTCTGCTTCAGAGGAACCAAGGGCTTCGGCAAGAAGAAATGCTGTGGGACCACAGGGAGAATGCTTGCCCAGCTCTTTACATAAAGCCCTGAGTCCCAGCAGAGCCCAGGGCTCCCTATAGCAGGGAGGGTTCAATGGATTCATGAGTCATTAAGCCCTTTCAGGCTAAGACCTTTCATGTATAAGAAATGGCCTCATATGACAAAATTCCCATATTTTTCCTGTCCTAGAGAATAAAAAGCATGCAAATTTTAGCTCGGTCCAAACTGTATTCCCCAGTAAACACTGATCCTCTGACACCCTGAGGGGACTTTATCACTCTCTACCTGAAAGGAGGTTTGTAGGGAGGTGGCAATAGGTCTTCTCCCAAGTAACAAGTGATAGGACAAAGAAATGGCCTCAAGTTGCACCAGGGGATGTTTAGGTCGGATATTAGGAAAAAATTTCTTCACAGAAAGGGTTGTGAAGCTCCGGAACAGGCTGCCCAGGAAACTGGAGGAGTCACCATCCCTGGAGGTATTTAAAAGACATGTAGATGTAGTACTTAAGGACATAGTTTAGTTGAGACCTAGAACTGTTTGGTTAATGGTTGGACTTGATGATCTTAAAGCTCTCTTCCAACCACAATTCTATGATTTTAGCTCAAAGGGCAAGACTATGGCTGAAGTATAGTGCACAATAAAAGCACTAGCATAACTTATGCCAGTGTTACAACGATGAAGGACAAGCATGTGTTACCACATCCCAGTCAAAGCTTCCTCAGTTCAGCCCACAGTAGCATGTATGAAAATACTTGGTAACTCCTTGAAGCAAGTGATCTCTCTTATAATACATCCTAGATCTTCAGATCATTCGAGTTTTGCAGAAGAAAACACTGACTTTCAAAAGCCTCTTTCCCAGCATACACTGGTATGTCAAGAGTTAACAAGCTTCAGTCAAAGCATACAAAGGCAGCTAAACCTAGCCTGAAAGAGAAGAGAGGCAGGAAGAAAAGCAACTCTCTAGCCCTTCCAATCACACACTAGCCTTAAGCCCTCCAAAAGGAAGTAAAGACATTCCAAAAATTCTTTGGAGGATGAGAAGCAAGTTGTCAGTCGAATCAGAAGTCCATTTCTCTCCTCTTTACCTTCTTAATGGCAAATCCCATGAGCAATTTTAAAAGCCTCTTTTACAATGGAGTTTTCTCCCAAGTGGCTGCAGCACATCTAGGACTTGTCTCATGTTTACAGAAATGTACCTTTCTCCTTCGGGTCTATTGAAAAAAGCTCCCGACAAATGACCTGAGGAAGGAATGTACCACAATCCAATACCATCATGCAATTTCCAGTGATTGTTTCTGTTACAATAATGAAAGGCACAGAAGAAAGGGCTGGATAACTGCAGTGATTCTCTAAAGACAAGTTACAAAGGAGAAGCTAAAGAGATATTATGTAAAGAGGGGGAGAAAAATACAGTCACCTATTAGCTCTCACCTTGATTACATACACTCACCAGTGTCTGGATTCCACTTTGAAATAAAAATGTTTCTGAGTAGACAGTCCCAGGAAGTTGAAATTCTGCCTCTTTCACAGGCAGAAAGCAATAAAATAATTCCATGCTCTTGGACAAGTCTTCTCCTTCCGGGTGTTTTATAGTTTTCTCAAGACTTAAGGAAGACTAAAAGACCTTGGACCATGGCACATGGCATGGGAGGAGAAGCACCTATCCTCCATCAGTGTCTGAGCCTTCTGGATGACAGGAGCTTAACAGCTCCACCACAGAAACTTGGGTACATTCCCTTCCAGTTCAACTTTCTATTTAGATGCTCGTTCCCATGGTGACCAGGCTCCAATATTACGTAAAAAGACATAAAATAATATTCTAAGATCCAGTACTATACTCCGAGACAATCTCCTAACCTCAGATAGGTGGAAATCTCCACAAGCCCCATCTCTGATGCTGCTCCCACATATTTAGATGTGAGGTATGAGAACAAGGGGATGGACGTGCTCTTGCCTGGCACTTTCAGGGACACCTCAAGTATTTAGAGGGATTTATCACTGGAAATGCAAAGAGAACCAAAGAGCAGGGAAGACTCCAGAGTGACCTTATCACAGCCTTTAAACACATAAAGCAGGCTTACAAGAAAGATGGGAGACAGGCTTTTTACCAAGGCCTGTCGTGACAGGACAAGGAACAATGGTTTTAAACTGAAAGAGGGTAGGTTTAGACTGGACAAAAGGAAGAGTTTTTTTTTTTATGACGAGGTGGTGAACACTGGAAGAGGTTGTCCAGAGAAGTTGTGAATGCTGCATCATTGTGATTATTCAAGGCTTTGAGCAACCTGATCTAGTGAAAGATGTCCTGCCAGTGGCAGGGGGATTGATTAGATGATTTTTAAAAGTCCTTTCCAACCCAAACCATTCTGTGATTCTACAATGGAGGCAGTTGGATCTCTGAAAGAAAAACAGCAGTTTACAGTTGTCAACCTTGATTCTATAACTGTTGTGGTGACAAGAGGACATTTGATCCCTGGCAATTCTCATCATGTTGAGGGTTACCAGCTGTAACCTAGAGCACACAGCACTGCTCTGCTGCCAAAGTCACCATTTCTGATTCCACCACAAGGCCACTAAGTGCCCCAAGTGACCCCTGAACTTGCCATGCCTTAGTTTCCCTGTACATGTAAAGGACTATCAACAGGTATCAACATCTAAAGCTCTATGTAAGACCTAGCTGAAATTCTAAGCAATCATTTGATATAAATCCTCTACTTATCTGAATACTCGGTGGAGAAACCTTTCCTGATATGAGACAGTAGGTCAGACCTCACCAGAGCAAAGCATTTCAAAACCTGAACTTACTTTACATTTCTTACTCTTCCTTCTCCTCCAGATTTCAGTAAGAGGGAAAACCCAGGATCAATTCATTCTTGCTTAAATCACTTTGCAAAACAATCTTTCAAATACCCCCTCCATAAGCTGCAATATGACCATTTTAGGCAAACCTTTTCTTTCCTCCTCAAGAGCTTCATCAGCAAGGTGCAATAATCACTTGTTTACCTCTGTGTGTACAAGCTGTAAGATGAGAGAGGTGCCTGCAGGAACACACACACACACACACAGAGGTCTGGCAGCTACAGAGTGATGAGCTAACTGCAATCCAGAGCACATCTTCTCCCTGCCTCTCCCTGCTCAGATATACCCAAGGATACAGGCATGTAAACTATTCCCACCTCTCTAATAAAAAAGTGCAACATGAGACATTATTGTACGCTCCTGCTAACCAGAAGGAACAGAAAAGGAAGACATATCAACAATGAATTCCATTTTTCTCTAAAAAAAACAATAAAACATTCCAAGGCAATGAGAGAAGTTTCACTGAGACAGCAGTTAGTTGAGCAATAAAACCACTAAGCTGCCCACTAGATTTGCCCACAGAGGTCTCAGTGCTCTTCATCTAATTTTCCTGAACTTTGGTAAGGTGTTGCAGCTATCCTAGAAGAGCAAACAAAGCTTTTGATAACTTTTTGGAGAGTTCAGGACCGTCCATCTGCTTCCACATCGACAAGCAGCTGAACAGACCTGCCCCAGGCAAGGCACTGACAAGGACAGGAAGCTCTCCACCTTTTCTATCTTTCCTTTTAAGGTCAGAGCAAAGATTAGGCTGTAGGAGGGTTTTAGCCCACCACTGCATGTACACATTTCCCTGGGTATCACATCACAGTTCAAGCTTTTCAATAGAGGATTCACTTTCTTTAATATAATAATTTCAGCAAAACATAACCTATCATTCCAACTATCCTGGGACCTCTGGTGAGCACTAAGAGATGCACTCTTCTTAATGCTGAATTAAGACTGGAGAATAATATTAGTGATCCATCTCCTTCATCTCAAAGATGGCCCCTACTTTGCAAGGACGAGACAACTGCTGAAGAGTGAGACAGCTGATAAAGCTACAATCACAGCTGGTGGGATTCAGGTTCAAACCAAACCTAGAGAAGGCAGTTTCTCACACAAAGGTCAGGTGATGAGGGGAATCCCTTCTCAGAAGATGCCCCATAATGTTTTAAGAACCTCACACACACTGCCATTCCTCCCCAGGCATCTTCTGGCAACAGATGGCATCAGGCTACTGTGCTGGGTGGGCTTTTGTTCTGGCCCAGTCTTGCCATTGTGCAGTTCCTATATTAAATGTCTTCACACTAAAAAACACCATTTGAAACCACTTCAAATGTTGCAAGATCCAAGCAGCTACTGGTAAACCAAATGCAGTATATTACTGACTGTGACTTTGCTCTTGATTTCCATTTGAGCTACACAAACAATCTGCATTTCTTTTCATGTTGAGATTTGAGGAACTCAATCCCCTCAAACAACTGCCCTGAGCCTAGAAGTGCCATTTGGAGCCAACAGCTGCTGGGAGAAGGACATAACTCCTCCATAAGCTCCTCCCTGCCAGAGGCTATCTCTGCTCCCCTTTGGATCAATGCTTGCAACTGCTTCCCAAAGGGCAGACATTCTGCACAGGGTTTTCATCTGTTCATTGGTATTTTGCACCTTAGCAAGTTTTTAATGTTTTATGTAGCAAGGATGCCCCTGCCATTTAAAGAGGGAAGCATGCAGTAGTAATTATTCATTAACAACACATCATAAGTGACCTTTACACTGGAGCATAGGAAGTTGTTGTGCCTGTCCAGCTGTATTCTGTAAGATGTGGCCCAAGAGTTTCAAAGGGAGTAGACTTTCATGCAGGGTAGCCAGACTAAGCTCTCTTGAAAAGGTGACTGATTCTTGAAGGTAAAAAAAACGCCAAACCCGCATATTTAAAATGTCTCAAATTAAGTATCCACAAGCTACTATACAGTTTTGAAAAATCTAAGCAAAGAGAAGTCACCACAGTGCTTGGTCCAAGCTCGCATCTTACAACTATCTTTGACCTCAGCAAAGCAAGGGATTAGTATATTGTCTTCCTTGCCACAAAAGGTCCCTTTCTAGCATGGGATAACTAACAGAGATTACCTATCTCACCATGAAATCTGAATGATCCTGGCATTTCTATTGAAAAGCAGTTCTACAGACTGAATCAAAAGCCAGGGCAGACCTACAATTGTAGCAAGAGCTGAAGTCCTTTGTTTACAGTAGGCTTTTCTAGTGGGATAGGGACTATATGTTAGTTATGTTGATACAAACCAATCAGAAGGAGATAAGTAAGCTCTTTAATTCTTGGAAGAGGACTAGTCCCACCTTTAGGTTGCCTTCTCAGGCTTCATGTAGGAAGCAGAGCACCATACACACAAGTGAGAAGCAGAGCCAAGACACATACACACACATGGTCCAAATACCAGAACGGATTGCAAATTAGAAATAACATGCATCACTTTATGCACAATTACATTTTCAAAAGCAAAAAGTGTTAGGAAATTTTTCCAAAGACAGCCAGCAACATTTTGCAAGGATTGCTGACTCAAGCCCTCAATCTGGCTGTTTAGCTGATGACTGGAAAGCAGCCCTGGCTATGTTTATTCTTTAGACAAAGTCCAGCTAAAAATGTATCCAGGCTTAAATAATCTGTGTAACAATGACCTAAAAACCCCAAATACAACACTGCATTGCATGCAGGTTTCCCAACAGGATGAAGCATTGTCAGGGCTGATACCCAACTATGCACACACATTCTGACACACATTCTACTATCACAGCAGTTTCATCTTTAGATCACCATTACTATTTCATTTCCAATTGCATTTCAATATGGCCCCAAGGGCTCAACATACATCTGGTCCTCACTGTGCTAGTCCATTCCCAAAGAGGATATTGCCCAAAGAAGTCAAGACAAAGGATGCACCGTGTCTTGAGCAACCTCATGCACTGGCTCTTGGTTGAAACCATGAGCAAGGCCTCCCACATCCTAGCCTGGCAAAGCATCCTGGTTTACTTTGCAACATTCCATGCCAGCACTGCTTTACAAAGAACAGCAAATGTCATTATCCCAGTTAACACAGGTGGGGAAAGCCAGAGGAGGAGGCACAGCTCCAAGCCCAAGGTTATGCATCAGGTCAGGAATGAGCCACTAGGAATATCTGACTCATCAGTGTCAGAAGATACCAAAATTTCCATGTTACCTGAACAACAAAAGCTTAACATAAGACACTATAATGGGTCTGCTCAGCATGACTTGGGAGTCTCACATGCAGGCTTGTAGTTTTATATACCTCACCTTGCTGAAAGTGCTCCTCTCCCCTGCCCAGCCCAACCCAGCAGTGGTTTTGCTCCCATCACATTATGTTCAGTGGGAAAGAAGGACTTCATCTATTTTTAAGACATTCATACATTTGCACAGTATTATTGTTCAGGATTTGTGAGCTGTTCCAAGTAGCAAAATGTCTTTTTATTTTTCCCCAGACTGTGAAGTAGTTTTACTCACACTCTCCCACCCCAGTGCTGGCCCTAACGCCACTTCAAATCCACCATCCTGGGGCCAAGCACAGGCAGAGATGATAAATGAGACCAAATGCCTCAGACCAGCCACACAACTGACTAACCTCCTCTCCTCCTTGGAGTGCTTGGGTCAGTCCCATCAATTTTGCTCATGCCATCTGGAGGATTGGCATTGGCCACATTGGGCATGGGGAGCTGGTCCCTTCTGCCCAGCATGGGGTCAGCCCCCCGCTGCTAGTAAGCGGAGAACTGCAGCTAGGTGATCCTCAAACCCATTTAAACATCATTTTAGAACAGGGTGATGGCTCTCAATCGGGCAGGCAACACAAGCCTTTCCAAAATGCTTAAGCTTTCAGTCACTCTCTTTTCCCACTGGCCACATGTGTACTTATTCCTACCCAACTACCTGCACATTCCAGCCTGTTCCCAGCCTCCACCACAGAGCTGCTGAACATTTTTTTTACCATAGGTATCCATAGCAAGGGCTCAGCAACACAGAGTACAACATGCTCATCTCTCCATCATAAAATAAATATATAATTATTTTTTTAAGCAAGGACACGTATCAAAGAGCACAGCATGCAGTGCAGTGACTCATGCAACCAGCAAAGTATAAAATTGGCTGCATGCATGCCCGCATCGGGCACTCTGCAGCTCTTCCTATAATTAGTCCTTTGAATGCTAGAGGGGAAAGTAACAAATTCAAAGAGGTTCCACTTCCCAATTATTCACATATTTCCAAATCAAATGGTTGTCTGTCAGAGAGCAACATGCCATTGCCCTAGGATGTCAAAATGCAAACTGAAAAGTCTCTCCAGGAACAGGATTTGCTTTCATTACATTTATATCACCTAATTCATTTTAAGATTATATATAATTAGCTTCTCCCTCCATTGCCCCCCCCAGTTCAATATTCTTTCCCAAGCAATTTCAGAACATACCACACATGCCAACGGTGCTTCTTCAAGGGCAGCAACCTCTTGCCTTTCAAACAATATAAGGATTTATATAATGTAATATTTTTGTTTGCATTTTCTTTCTTTGAATTGCCAAATCTTTCATATGAGAATTAGCACTAAATTGCTTTTACCAGCTTGGTTTTGGTTTGTTTTTTTTTCAACTTTCATGTTATTTTTTTAAGCAAACATCTCAGATGAACTTTTTACTTATCATTTGCCTGACTGACTGCCAGAGATTTCAGGCTACCATCCCTAATGTGTCACAGCCGTTTCCCATCACCAGCAGACTCAGCATGTTATCTTCATTTGAACATCTCCCCTTTCATTTTAAATCCTCTTGATTCCAGCAGGTAAACCTCCTGTAAGGTTTAACACCAGAGAAAACCAGAGTGCCCAGATCACTTTCCCATTAACACACTATTACAGCATCGCTTCCAGGCAGGATGCAATTTTCTTGAACCAGAAAGAAGTGAGTCTTACATCCTGAACAAAGATGTTCAGCAAACACATAAGGAGACTCCCGAGATGGGCAAGTTATTTCTGACCAGCTATGAGTATAACTGCATTATTTAATTATTGTTAATTTTTTAATAGGGAAATAGGAGGATCTTTCCCTATGAGGAAGAGATGGTGTTTGCTGCTGATTCCTGCTCTGCTCCACCTTCTGCTGAGACTTTCCTGAATTTAGGGGAGAAATCATATTAATCTTCAAGCATTTTAGCACATATGATGTTGGAGCTAGTAAAAAAGCATCCAATTTCTACCAGAGGTGAAACAGTACACTATCAAATACAAAGGATATGCCTAGTATGTCACCACCACCATCCCAGCACAAACCACCTGGCACGTTTTGCTAGAATGAAATCAAGCACTCCCCTATGGCAAGAAGATGTCACAGGGGTGTGATGACTTCCAACAGTCCAGGATCCCACTGCTTTGCAACCACCACCTGGGCTGCAGCTCTCCTCTTCACCCTTTTGAAGCAATGGGTTTGTGGGGTTTTAGGCAACAGAACTGAGAAGTAAGTTTTTAGAGCTTCTTCCTATGTGCAAAATCAATTTATACAAAAACCCCAAAAGCAAAGAGATGTTTCACCCAATTCCCACAGGTAGCCATGACCCCAGGGGCAGCTGGTGCTTGGATCAATAATGTTTAGCACCAGGGCTTTGAACGTCTCTATACAATGAGAGAAAAATACCATAGCTCGTAACTCATAGCCCTGAAGGTGAAGCTAGAGTGAAGATGGGTTCATTTTATCACAAAATAAAGCAAGTGAGGGCAACCTCAAAAGAAGGAGCTAGGCTGTGCTGAAACAGGGACCAGCACTATTGGACAGGGTTGTCTGGATGTATAAATTCCTGAAGCATTAAAGCATCACAATCCCCCATCAAAACAGAGGAAAAATAAAAGAAAGGGAAAAAAAAAAGGAGAGAAAAAAGTATTACTGAACCTTATTGAGGAAAATGTGGCATCCTGCACTGCTTCCAACCAGTGGACCAAGGGGATCCCTGGGACCACACAACCTGGGTGCCACCAGTACCTGTCATCCCTCCACCCTGCCCAGCAACAACAGCACTGGCTGCAGGGACACTGACCACAGGTACAACTGTCCCTCCTGGGACCACTGGCACAAGACCAGTGCCATGGGCTGGGAGGCAATGAGGAGGCAGCCTGGCGTGGAAACCTCTGCCAGTATGAAGGAAATCCTGAATGTACCTCAACCCCCATGATCTGGGAACTTCTCTCCCTACCCTAAAATCCATCTGAAGGGATCAGGGAAGTGTTTCTGGTTTGGCATGTCTGGAGCCACACATGCAGGCAAGCCCCACAAGAGGAGTAGGGTGATGGATGGGTGGTGGGGGAGCTTGGCTCAGGCATGTTACAAGGGGAAAACACAGTGACCACTCACAACCACCACAGAGTTATATTTCTTAGCCTAATGAGTTCCCAGAACCACCTTGAAAATCTCCCCATTCCTTACAAGACTCTCTGTGCAAATGGCTCCCAGAGATGCCTCCTGCAAAGCCAGCTAACTTAGAGCAAGACTCACACAAAACCCCCAGAAAGTGGCGATTTGCAAGAATTTCAATCAATCTTACTGCTTTTAAGACACTGATCAAGATCAGGTGGAACAGCTCCATGTTTTTTTTTCCATGTGTTTTTACTTCTTATTCACCATCATTATAAAACTTCTATGCTGCACTGCAATTTTCCATTAAGTCCCAGCAGTTTATTTCCAGCTTTACTCAAGTTTTTTTGCAAGCTGCTCACCCTCGACTGGGGAGCAAATGTGCTGTTATCCTTCCCTCCCAGCTGATCCTCAGGTATGACTGACATATCGGCTGTGAGGGATTTTCCACATCATGGGTTCCCTCTTAAAATCACAGCAGACGATTGCTGCCTGCAATCAGTTTGAGGCTTGTGCACACACAGAGCTGTGCCAGCAGAGCTGTTCAGGCTCCCGTTCCTCCTGAATACCCGCAGGCGAGCACGCTGATCCTGGAATAATATTGTTTTGTTTCAATTTAGCCTCATGGATATACTGCAATAAAATATAACAGATTAAAAATTAATCTCTGCTCCAGATTAGGAAATTCTACCTGCATGCAGCCCTTCAGGAGTTGCTATTTCACATTAAATTCATATCACGCTTTAATTTCAATAGTGCATCTGACCACATCTTTAGCAGCCACTTCTTAAAAGCTGTACTGCTCAAGAGCAGGGAAGCTAAGGAGTCCCTGCAAATAGTTTTCATATTCAGGAACTAGTAACACTTTAAACCAGGTAGGCAAACACAGGGTATGTTGAGCGAGAGCATTACAACAGCAGTCCAAAGAGCTCTTCCCAATGCAGCGTCCAAGGAGCTGCTGGCAGCAGCATGAGGCAGGTTTGTGCCACCGGAGAAAAGCCTCACGTGGATGCGACTTCACTGGTGAAGGACAGAGCAACCCAAATTCCCTGCAGAGACTCAAAGTCACTTGAGGACTCGAATGGGACAGCACTCGGACAAGGACATCTTCACCACACCCAGTGTTTTAGTGCCGAGACTGGCTGCATCCAACTTCACCCAAATTCCTGTGTCGACTCCTTCTGCAGAGTGTCCCCTAGCTCACCAGACAGGACAGTCTGCAAACTCAGTGCCCTGAGTTTGTCCACACCAAAAACCTCTCTCCCAGCTCTGTGTCTTCCTGGCACACACCAAAGACAGAGCCAAAGTTGCACTGCAGGAGGGATAGTCACTATAAATGCAAACTATACTGAGAGCTGCTGCAGAATAGCAGTTAAATGTCTTCAGGGATCCTGAGTATCTACTCTCCACAAAATCTTTGTTTCAAAGAGTAGCACATACCAAGATCAAAGCACGTGTAGAAGTCCCCACAGACCTGAGCAACTCCAGGATGGGTTTCCAAGTGCCTCAGCAGATATTTCCCTTGGCTTCTGGAAGCAGAGCTGAGTCAACAGCAAGTGCTTTTGGGAAATCCTGCTTTGCAAACCACCCACCTAAGGGATGGCCAGAACAGAGCTTGTCACAGCAGTGCCAGAAAGCGAGTGACTCTTTCTCATGCATTTCAGCAGACAGGGAAGCCCGAGGAACCCTCAAGATGTTTTCTGGGGCACAACAGGAATCCCAAACTCAGGGCATCCTCAGTAGGAGATTAAGGATTGAGAAATTCTTTTTCAGAGCAGTCATCTGCCTCAGCCAGATGTGCCTTCCAGCTATTTCCTCCCAATGCTATATTCTCTCATCTCATTATCCTCAGATGGAAGATTTCTATCTCACAATTCTTATTTCCATCTTCCCCTTACAGATAAAAGACACAACTTCACCACAGTTCCTCTTGGAAGCACACAAACTTCTGATGCTGGACTAGCAGAAAAGCTCAAGCAGATGGCTTTCAACTCCACCACCAGTGTGGATATTAGATTTCCTTACAGTCAGATTTCTTGGTCCCATTCCTTCAGCAGAGCTTCCCGTTAGCAGCAATGGCCTCTGCCACATCACGGGTATCCCCACAGGATTTGGAAGCAATATACCCAGTATCATTTTGCTCTTCAGCTGACTGTGGTGTTTCTAGTTCTACTGACTGCTAAGCAATCTCAGAGGCTTACGTAGACTTTTATCTCAGAACAGATTTTAAGCCTGAATTGTACCCAGTAGAAAAAAGACAGACTCTATGTATCAGAAGATAAAGTTAGAAGGTTAAATTAGTGCATCACAGTCCTCTTCAACAATGTAACATTCACAAAATCTCCACTAAGCTTCTGCTGAGTGATTCCTTTTGTTATCTGACTGCCTCCCTGAACAGTCAGCCTATGGCTAGGTATCACATAACATCTTCCAAGCCCACAAATGCATCCTGCTGAAGATAGCATCTCTCCAACTCTGCCTGACCAGACGATGGGTTAAATTTGACTAGTTGCAGTTTAGCGCTGTTTTTAAAATGTACTTGTCAGAAAAAGTGAAAAATACACATCCTGCTCTCCAAAAAGGAGACATTTTGGAGAGTAAAGCACATGGCTTGGGTAGAAACCAGCTTTACCAAATCAGGAAGCATTTCTCCCAGCTGGCCTGGTAGAATGTCACAGTTAATCCAGCCTCATTGTCACTGCATATTTTTTACTAATGAATCAGGTGTAAAACAATAATTTTGTATGGATGAGGGGACTATGGCAAATGCATTTTCAGCAGAGCAGAGTGGGCTTTCTTCCCAGTATATCCCCCTCTGGGGAAGAGGGATACGTGTCACAGATTGTCTACATGGGCATTTCATGGGATAAAATCGTTCCATGCCCACTACAAGGGGACAAGTGGACCACAACCTGCTTCTTCAGAGCCATTGCTCACCCAACTGGGATTTCCCACAGCTGTCACGTGTTGCACAGACCTGAGCCAAGCTCTTCCCTTCTCTGGATAAACCACATCCCACATGCATTTGTGAACAAGGCAAGAGAATAGCACAGAAAGGGAGATGAACAGATGAGTAATTATAT
>VWZO01016943.1:424618-476645 GCA_013396975.1 Bucco capensis
TTATCTCCCCCCCCCCAACCAAAACAAACCTCTTCTATCATTAGTGGCAGGTAGGGATGAGGATGTACTTTACATTCTCCACTGAACAATTGCTCTGTCTCAAGAGGCTGAGAGATTCAGAAGGTGAAAGAGATACAGTCCTCCTGAAAGAGATACTGTCCTTGAAGCAGTGCTTGCAAAGATGTGTGCTCACAAGACAAAACCTACCTGATACTTAACAGTGGGAACCCAGCTAGTAACATGCAGTGGCATAACAGCATTTCCATTACGGGACAGAGCCCAGCTGGAGATGCCATGTCTGTAACTAACGCAAGGTACAAATGTTCATGTCAATTGGAACAGTCAGAAGCAAGAACCTGTTTGCAAGATTTCCCCCCCCAAAATCAAAAAAAATCTGCCAGGTTTCTGGTTGCCTTTAATTAACAGAGCATCTCTGCTCCAAAGCCAGACTGCTTAACCTCTACCCTAATAAAAAGAATACTTTTTTTTTTGGTTAACATTAAAACATTCATGACCACAAGTGTCCATTCTCCATTTCATTTACAGCATAGTTAAACTGAGAGTCACTGGCCAAACAAAAGCCATTAGTAGTCTACTGATCAAAGTATGGCTAATCTTTCTGTATACTATGATATACATATAAATCATTCACATACACTTATTTTAAATGCAATATCCTTCACCTTCCTTTTTTTTTTTCCCCTGGAATTAAATCATAGCAGCAGGTACAAACAACACTTCACATTCAGCAATCAGTAGGTGGATGCTACATCAATTCACTGTCCATCACCACCACAGCTGGCAAAGTTTGCTGACCCCAGCTGTGGCAGGACTGTATGGCAGATACCCCTCCAGGAGGGGTCACAAGTGCTGCAACATAAATGACAGAAACAAAAGATTTCCGCTCATTTTACTGCTATTTTTCAACCTGTTATTATTGTTGCTGTTTTCAAATGGGTTGGTGTCAATGTAAAGCACCAACTCTTTATCAGAAAAGCCTCATCCTGTGCTTACAAACAGCCTCTATACATTAGGTAACAAAGACTAAACTGCAGTAACCATTGGAAGAATTAATGCAAAGGCAGCTCATATCCCTACTGGGGGCAGAATAAGCCTGGATAGAAGCAGCACATCTGCTCCTACCATCCTCAGTTTATTCTTCAAACAACGGGAAGAAAAGCCTGGAGAAGCACTGACCCTTGCTTCATTCAAAGAGTGCCCCTGCTCAATTCATGAAAGTTTGCCTTTCCTTTTCAAGTGAAAATGCCAGAAGAATACTTGGGAAACAAAAAGATCACTTGGGGGGGGGAAATCATTTTAACTGCAGGAGGCTTCAAACCATCAAACTCCATAAACTTTGTTTAAAAGATTTACAGTGAACTAGTGTACTGAAGATTTAATTTTTTCTTTCTGCATTTTTAGGAGGAAAAGTAAATATAGTGTTTTAATCAATCCTTCCACAAAGAGATTTACAACGCTAATGTGCTGAAGCATAAACTGATACAGTGACAAACCCCCTTTCTCCTTAAATGTGCTAATAAGGTTGATCCTTTCTCCAAAGCTTTGTTCTTGGGAGGTTTCTGCAATGAGTTCATGCCTTTCACCAGCACAGAGCCCTGCTCATGTGGAAATCATCAGGCTGAATACATTCGCAGCTTCATCTGCCCCTCAGCATCAGGTCTCAATTGGGACTTGGGGTAGTGTGCGAATGACTGGACAGCAATGGGGGGGAGAAGAGGAGAAGAAAAAAAAGGAGAAAAAGAAGAAAAAAGAGAAAAGAAAGAAGAAAAAGAGTAGAGGACTACTTCTACAATGCAAAATGAGTGGGAGAAGCTAGCACAGGGCATGCCAGTCCTGGAGTGCAGCTTCCCAATGCCTTCATGATGATGAGCAGCAGCATCCACCTTCAGTGTTAATACAGCCAGTAAGGAAGCCCCATCCCACTACTGCAAACCTATCCAGACAGCAATAACCCACACTATGGGTTTAAGAATGAAAAGGCTAAGCTGAAATTACCTGCAGGGGTAAAAGGCCCTAAAGTAGAAGGTTAAGCCAAATGTAAGAAATCCCACCCCACTGAGAGACACATGGGAGCAGTTTGACTTCTCGGAAGCAGTGAACTGATCAAAGGCACGCACGGTTAGAAGGAGACAGTCGATTTGCAGGGTCAATATCCATTTTACCTGTTAACACAGCAAACCAGGTGCCTTGCTTGATGAGAAAGGTTCAGTCTCATGGATAGATTCCTGCAAAAACTTAGGCTGAGATGCCTCTCTCCTCACCCTCTGTCTCTGTGTAGCGGCAGCAGATTGTCATGCTTATGAACAACCTCAGAGTTGCTCCATCCTGCAGCCACCCAAGTTCAACTCATCCCAGTAACCTCCAGGTTTGCTGCTTTTGCAGGTAACCACAAAACAACACCAACAGTCTCCTCCAACCCACATTGCAAACGGCTGCCAAGAAGGTCCTAGTCCGTGTCCACCCTCAGATGCAAGTCACTGGGCTCTTTTAATGCCCCATGAACACCACAGCATCACTCTGAAGACATATAAAGTTTAAAAACAAACAAAATCCCCAGGACTCACAGCTGCTCTCCCGTATCGGGGCTGTGGCCAAGGAAGAATTCCTCCTGCAATATTTTTAGCTGAACATGTGTTCCGTTTATTTCTTGGAGAAACCTCCTCAAGGCTGTGCCGATGAACATGTGAGAAGACATTTAACTCCTTCCCCCTGAAGAGTCCACAAGACAAATGTGAGGATAAATGTCCCTGCTGACATTTTATGGGAAGATTGGGATTTTCATTAGTACCCCACATTTCATCTCCTGCCAAAACCTTTTTCTCCACCTTTGAACCAAGAAGTACCTTCAAACACCTTTTACTAGTCTGAGTGCCCAATGGCCAGTTCATAGCAATGTCCAGAGGAGGAAAACGTGTATGAAACAGTACTTTCCAGGGGCTTCACAAGTGGGATCACTGCCATAGAGCAGCAGGGCTCATATAAACACACCAATCCCTGTTAAAAAATTAACACATGCATCAGCCTATGATTGCTTCCAGCTCAAGGAACCTGAAAATCTTTCCAGTGTTTAGAATTAAGTTGCCCAGGGATGGAGGAAGGAGGCTGGAGACACCCATATACATGTGCACATGGATGCACTAATCTCTAACCCAGGGCAGGGCCCCTCATCTCCACATCACCAGTCTGCTGCTCCTTCTCAGTTGCTGTACAGTGTAGGATACAGTCCTTGGGAAGAGGTTGTATCCCATTTAAACCCCCTCCCCAGCCAGACTCCTCCGTCCAAGCTGGACACCGTGCCCTATGGCCGCCCTGTGTTTGCTGCTGAGTGATGGTTAGAGGAGTATTTATGGCAGAGGTCTTCCTCCATAAAACAAACATAAACTACTTAGCAGCACAAACAGAGGTTGGACACACAAGGCAGACTATAAATAACCTGCTTACCCTTAAAACCTTATTCCAGCTCACCTATGCCAAGTGTTTCTGCAGAATCCCTGTCTTAATTTAGAAACCAAATGTATTTTGACCAGGAGCTGGCACCGAGCACCCGTCCACCTCTTAGTGAGCAAACAGGGCACGCTGGTACCACTGACAAGCAAGAAGCCTGCTCCTTCCAGCTCATGGTTTCACCTTCCCAGCAGAAAGATATCACAGGGAATAAGGTAAGGAGTAAAATGAGAGATGAATGCAGAGGCTGCTATTGAGATGTGCCTTCTCCTTCCTTTCAAACAGATCCTGAAAGCAGCCTGGAAAGGCAAAGCCCAGCCTGGACTGATGTGACCTGAGGAAGCACCAAAGCTGACCTCTCAGCAGCACTCAGGTGAGTTGGCCAAAAGGGATTTGAAGCTTTGTCCCAAGCTGCCTGTGTGCGTGTCAACCACCTCTCAAGTCCATTGCGAGTTCGGATGTAACCAAGGCTCTTAAGGACAAGAGTTCAGCTAATCTGAGCTCATCTCACCAGCACCACGCTGCTGAACTCCAGATGCTGACTCCATGGCACTGCAGCGTAAGCCTCACGTTCACCCTCTAGCAGGTACCTTTCATGTTTTAATTGTCCCTTTTCTGTTTGAAGCTCAAAGCAGCAGCCTCTGCCCAGAAATGCTTTGTTACAGAGACAACAGTTACCGGAGAGCAGCTGAAGCCCTGCAGCACCCGTGTTCACCTTCTCCTTGTGCACGGGTTTGGCCATAAAATATGCTCCCTGCTCAACTGAGTCAGGGACAGCTCACCCATGAGATGGCACTAGGCTCCATCCAGTGATGGAGGATCCATCTTGGCAGAGCTAGCCCAGCCCCTCCTTGCACCACATCCCAGGGTGATGGGCTCGAGGAGCTGGGCAGAGCTGATGGAAGGGCAGCTCATCACAGCACGCCTGAATTCTCACCTCTGGTAGCAAAAGGTGGAAGGCCAAAACTCAATTTATACAAGCTGAAGTTCTGTTTACTTACGCAATAGGAGATGAAGGGGGCAAGATTATCACAAGTTAATTGCTCCCTTGATTAATTATAAAGCAAAGCCAGCTGCTTCCAATTCCTGCGCAGTACAGGCTGCTTCCCAAGGAACCAGTCTGCACAGGAAAGTTTCAATTGCTTTCCTCCTCAATTGTTTAATTCTAAACTTAAGAAAATAATCACACTACAACACTACAAACAGTCCTACATCCATCCCCTACAAGTGCTCACTGCTTAAACTGAACAGATCATTGCTTAAACATGAAAAAAATAAAACCCCTAGTCATGCAAAACCCATTCATTCAAGATTCATCTGCGCTCAATTAAAGAACACAGGAGCAGCTGATGAAAACATTTACAAGATATTATTAAATCTTACAAGGTGGGGAAGCCAAGAGAAATTCAGATATTCAAACTTTTGCCAGGATTGATTTTTATTCCATATGCACCCCCACCCCCAAAAAAAAAATAAATTAAAAAAGCAGTTACAAAAGCTTGTTTTGCCTCACCAGAATTGGTAAGTGCAGCTATCAATAACCATTTCAATAAATGAAACATTTGCAGGAAACAAAATACCTACATAATCATAAATTCGATGAAAGTCATCTTTCCTGGTACTGGGTGTGCTAAGCACTAGGTACATGGCCTGGCACAAATTATTCCAACCAAGTACTCTGGGACTCATAATCCAGAGGAAAAACAAGGGAATGGCTACTGTAAGAGCAATGTAAATAGGGCCAACCCAGATGGGTCCAGCATCACCCCATGTCCCACAGTACAGCATGGGTAGAGAAACCACAAAACCTGCTGTATTTCTTCCTAGCAAGCAAAAGCGATCCCAGAAGGGGAAAATGCCCATTTGCCTCATTTCACAACACAACCTGTGAGGACTGGCTGTGATGCCAATGGGCAGCACATCCACGGAGCACCCCAAGGGCTGACCATGTGTCCCATATCTCCTTGGGATCCTGCTGGGCACCACTGCTGCCTTTGAGCCTTGGGGCCATGAATTCACCCAGGAGGCTACATGACACTTGTATGAAAGGGAACCTGTGCCACGGAGCTGCTGCAGCAGGGATCAGGTGAGAGCCATGCAAGCATCCCTGCTCGTTTCCCTAGCAACTCCAGCTCCTGCTTCTCCTTACACATTCCCTTTCTCTCTCTCAAAGTAGGCCAACTACTCCATGGCTCAGCCACACAAATCAGAGATTAGGTGAGTCCAGTGAGCCCTGTTTCCATTTAATACAGATTGTGACAGAGGATGCATTCACATTAAGTCCTCTCTCTCTCCATGAGCACTCAAGCTCCTCTGCAAATACTGGAGGGATCCATTTGGAGAAAGGGTGTCTCATCATCCCACTCAAATCCTCTTAGAACTTGGTAAAAAGAATGAAGATGGAAGATGAAACTCCAACATCTGCTTGCAAACTTGGGAGGTTCCTGGGCAAGTATCACTTAAACTCAACAACCACACAACAGATCTGACATCCTTTGGAAGAATAGTTATAAGGCTCAGACCTACCCAGATTTTGAGGTGCTTAAGTATCATTTTGTAATGGCTGAGGTCTACAACATTTTTCTCATCCTGGAGAACCAGCACAGCCAAGGTGGGAACCCCAGACTCCTACCCACCACACCCCTTGCTCCCTCACAACACCAACGCTTCACCAGTTAAACCACCTCCTGCCATTGCTTTTTTGCCTGCCTCTGTCATAAAAATGACACTTGGAGTTCAGGCATGAATGCTCAAACTCAATGGAGGGCATTAATCAGTCTCTATCCATTCAAACCTATCCCACAACAGAGGAATTAGCTTAAAAAGCAGCTGTAAAATCATCTAACACAGCGATTTTCCCAGCATCATGGACATCCTATCCCTGGGTGATGTAGCTATGACAATAAAAGCTCAACCACAACTTAGGCACAGCAATATCACTGGAAAACAAACCAGCTCGGTGGATGGTCTCATCCCAAATAGTTGTCTGCACAACATTGGTTATTGGATATAGTTATGGAATGTATTTGGTCCTTCAGGAAAACACCAGGCTGTTTATTTACCCATGTCACAGGTGTAGCTGAAAAAAAATCCTAGAGGTTTATGTTAATTTTTCAGGTTCTCAGGAAAAGTGGCAGTTCAGGACCTAAATCATCCTCTATTTAAGGCAATGCATAAGCATGTGCTTAAGCTGAACGAGGCTCGAGCTGCTGGGTCTTGTGGAAGGTGTACACTTGAACAACAAAAAGACAAGAAACAGAACAAGAAATGCCATGGGGAGAGGAGGCAGATAGCTTACTCATTAGCAGAAGACATGCCAGATTGCAGCTAAAGCTAAACACACACTCAAAACTCAGCCACTATGGCTAAAAACCCCACATGGCCAGAAAGAGAAAGCACTCCTGTGGCACAGGAGAGGCTGTCAACAATGTACCTCTGAGTGGAGCTTCTCAGTTTAT
This sequence comes from Bucco capensis, assembly GCA_013396975.1. Lineage (NCBI taxonomy): Eukaryota > Metazoa > Chordata > Aves > Piciformes > Bucconidae > Bucco > Bucco capensis. The sequence goes on from VWZO01016943.1 coordinate 431,542, forward strand.
CTCCTTGACTGCACAAAATCCATTACATCCAGAGATGATGTCAAAACACTATTTTTAAAAAAAATAACAAACCTGGAAAAAGGGAGTGACTGCAAAAGTGTGCAGGACTGCCCCAGAGCTGGGATGCTCCATTGGCCAGAGGTTTACTGAACAGATTTGCTGGAGGGTTGATTCAAGGGATGATCCCCTCTGTAGCTCCATCTGGTACCTGGGAACTGCACCCCAAAACTCCAAAAGTCAAGATGGGAGAAAACATCTGGTCAAGAAGGTGGCAGAAAAACAACTGTTTCAACCTTTTGTTGGGATAGCTGTAGAAAAACAGGTCACCTTTGAAAACCTCATCCATTGAGATGGCATCAACAACAAAAGGCTCAGCAGGAGCAGAGAGAGCACACATGCAATGCTATTGCCTAGCATCTCCTTTAGGAAACACTCAGGATAAGAAGAGCTCATGGAGGGAAAGCCTGAGCTTTTGAGAAAGTATCTAAACAATTTTGTTGTAAAATGGTTAAAACCAGGACCATTTCTTTTCATCTGCATCTGGATATAGAGATGCCCATAATTAACAACTTAAGTGCTAGAGAAGTAGAGAATGATAAACAGAGCTGCCACTTGTACTTGTACCCTCCATCTATATATGTCCCCCCCAAAAATAGGCTGCCCTAACATCTGGTTACTGGTATTAAACATCCTGACTGAGAACATTCAGAAAATGTGCTTTAGTTCATCTCCTTCAGCAAAGGCCACAACCATGACATGAAGACTATATCTAAAAACTAGAATCACAAGATGTGCTTTACTGAACAGGGGCCAAAACTGGCACACAGGAAGCCTTCAATCAAAAATTCATTGAATTAAGTGAATTAATCAAACTCAACAGTAAAAAGCATGAAAAGAGAGAAAAGTTTTGCTTTGGAAACATCAACAGGCTCAGCCCTGTTCTGCAGGACCATCACTCAGCTCCCCTATGGTGGAGACACATCACTGAGGACACTGCAACCTGCAGACTGAAACTTCTGCTACAACACGACGGCAGTATTTAAATTGAATTAAAACACACCAGCAGCACTGGCAGGGAATATATGTTCATTTTATATTCACATATTGTATTTCTGCACACATGTTTATACATGTGATATTTTAAAACTGTAACAGTAAACCTTTCACTGGCCATGAATCTCCCTTTATTTTTTTTTCCTTCTACAAAAATGAAGTATTGCCTGGGTTAACTGGCCAGAAATCTCTGCAAAAAATTTTAATTTTCCTCCTCAAGAATGAAGTATGGCAAGAATGAAGTATTGGAGATGAACACCATGGATACAACCTGCTTCCATCACCTGTGTCTCCTCCTCACGCTGGGGAACACTTTGAATCAGCCCTGTAAGGTTATATAGGAATATAATTAATAAGGTGACATGTCCCACATAAATAACTTATGAGAAGCCTGTCACTTGGAGAAGAGATGGCAGCCAAATTCACTCGAAGAATGGATTGGAAAGAAAATACAAATACGTGGATGAAGCATCCATCTTTGCACTGTCAAATATGCTCAGCTCAGAGGAATCTGTGCATCTGCCTGGAAAATATGGGGGTTTTTTCTTCTTTCTCCCCTCTTGGCTCTTTTTTGGGGGTAAAGGGTGACATTCGGGGTGCATTACAGTTTCAAGAGTGTAAACAAGTGATGGCAGAAATTTTTGACAAGATGGGCTTTCTATTATCAAATGTCCTGCAATGAGTTTTAGGTATCACCCACCCACCAAGGGTGTCACTAAACCACACCAAATCTGGGTGAGATGCCAAGTGCTAGCCAGGCAAAGAACAGGAGTTGATGAGGAACTTCTAGGAGCTTCAGAACAGCTATTGAAAGACAGAATAATATATAAATCACTCCTTCAAATGAATGGATTTGCTTCTGAGCACAGTCACCTGACAGTCCAGGTACACAAACTCCACCTCACAAAAGGATTTTATTCCTTTAAATATTCCCATCAGTGCAGGTTCAACAATTTCAAAGTTATTTAGTTTCTACTAGGGTTGACATCAGGGGCATCTGCAAGTGCATTCTCTTTCCTCTGGAGCCCCTCTCCTTTTCCATCTGTGCTATGAGTGCAGACCATCTCCACATGTCCTTCCTTTCTCCCTGCTACCTTCTGCCTTGGAGCTGCCACCATGAAGCCACTGAAACTACTGATCACTCTAAGTTACTCTGACACCCAAGGTCTTTGCACCTCTCTCCTGCACTCATGCTTAAGCCAATTTTTTCTGTTGCTTTGCAATGCTCCTGAGCCAAGAGCTGGTGGCGAGGGCAACAAGAAACCACCATGAGGTCCACCAGAACATCAGTCCTATTGCCCCTCATGAAAGGGGCACAGAGCATTCTGGTGATGAATTCAATCTGCAGCTATTAGATGCAACAGCTCGAGATGATTTGCTATTTTGTAACAAGGAAGTAGGGGATGCTCTGGCATCGCTCCCATTCTCCGAGCGTAACTAACCTCCAAGACTGCTCAGACTGTCAGGAGGCTGATTACATGAAATAAAACACTGCATTTGACTATTAATTAATATTGACTTCACTGCTTGACCCCCAAACATGGAGAAATTTATAGGATGGCTCTCCAGGTTTATTAGGGCACTATTAATAATCTGAGAGTATTCGGAGTCAGCCACCTTAAGGAGCTAAAAAGAGCTCTTTGGTATGATGCATAGACATCATCTCAGGCTACTTTTGGCTTAGAAAAGCATTTGGCTAATTTTCAATTTGTCAACTGAGTCCCTGACAAGTTGGTAACGTATAACAGAGCAGATCTTGGGGAATCTCCTGCAAGCTTTTTCTCAGCCACTGCCGGCCACAACAGCATGGCACAAGGATATTACAAGAAGTAAGATAATAACCAGATGGAGCAGAGCAATCATCTAGGCTATTTTGGTAGATCCACTGCAGATGAACACGATACTAAAGCCAATTAACTGCAATATATCTGACATATAAAAAAGTTAGGAGTTTCTTTTTTTCCTTCCACATTTTTCCTCAAACACTGGGACTTCTGAATATATGATGTTCTGAATTTTTCCAGCAAACATGGAATTTGCCTTTCCAAAAAATATTCAAAGGAAGCACTCATATATAGAACATTTTAAGTCCACTAAAACATGGAAAAAAACTACCTTCATTACAAATTTGAGTTTCTTAAAAAAAAAAGATCACAAACCAAAACCACATCCCCTGCACTTTATTTTTCAATCTTTCATTTGAAAACCAGAAAGTGTTTTAGTTTCTTACAAGTATGACATATTAAATTGCTAAAGACTATATATTCTGAGGTAGTTTGCTCAGTGACAGGATGGAGACTTACAAAAAAGTCTCCAGAAATTTTTCTTCTAAGCTATAATGTTATTTACAAAACCCATTATGATTTTTTTGGAACAGCTAAATCTTCATATATCAATCTCTAAACATTACAAAGGGTAAATTCAGCCTTCCTCAAAAGAAATAAGTAAAGTATGAGCTGAGAGACATAACAGCTTCCAGCATTTTATCTTCTGCGTCTATTTGTGACTTACAGATGCTTAAAAAGCAGTGGTCCAAGGCCTGGGAGCTCAGTGCCTGAGATGTTAAAAGCACTTTAAATCCTTTAGGCTGCTTTGAAAAATCTCCATGTCTTTACCACGTGCAGATATTTTGCACTGTGGAGCCAGGAATCAATGCAAGCATTTAAACTTCCTTTTGTCAGGAATGACTTAAACCAGGAGAGCACAGAGGCTCGTAAACAAAACTGCTGACACCTCTAGCATTACTGAAAGCAAACCATGATGCAGCATCAATTGAACCAGCACCTTCAATCTGTCAAGTCAAACAACACCCATAAGGACTGCTCCTGGCAGAGCTCACATTGATGCTGCAGCCATCTGGACCATACCATTAAATCAGGAAATTGTCATGATACCTGAACAACTGTGACAGTGCTCAGGTCATCTTGCAAAGATGAAAGGACCAGCACAGCTGCTGACACCATCTTCACAGAGCCTGGGCTTGGTTATCAGTAACTACATGGCTCCTGGAAGTCTATCTCCACTTAAAGATTTCTTGCAGACCAGCTGATTGTAACCTCACTAGCAGATTTCTACCCCCACTGAGTCTGGACTAATCCTCCGGTCTAAGAAAATGGAATTTCTCCTCCTCACACTGGTTCTCCAGCCCAAGGAAACTTGCGTTTTCCTCCTCCATATTCCCACACACACACTTGTGTTATTTCTGCTATGAGAGGTATCAGCTGCAATGGGACATTTCTTTTCTCACCAGGCAGAGAAAGGATCAGGTATTCAACAGCTCATCCCAACACAAACCCCAAATCACTTCCTTTCAGCATTGCAAAGTCACTGCAGCCAAGATGCTCACTTTTGCACAGTTTGCTGAGATGACAGCAAATAGCTCCAGCAGAAGGGAGCTTTCAAAAAACATAAAACAAATAGTAACATCAGGAGAAACATAAAAACAGGTGAAGATCTGGGCCACCACACCAGCATGATTGTTCCTTTGGAGCTCCTGCCCTCTCCAGACCAGCAGACTTCACTGGTGCAAATGAATGACACAAAGAAAAAGAAACAAGCAAAACCAAAACCTTAAACTAAGTGGCTCAACTGCTTAAAATAATTTTTGCCGCGAGCAAACAACAACAACAAAAAAATGTATCATGCCAGGAAACCTTAAAACTAGAAAATGCACTAAATATAGTTAAAAAAAAGAAGAAGAAAATCAGTGTAAAATGTGGAAGGATTGTACCATAATTAGCCAAAGCAGATTTCAGCCTCAGAGCTAACAATAAGTTCTTAGCAACCCTCATGTTGTCCATGAACTGTGCAGCCCAGGAGCACATCAAAGTCTGCACAGGAAGGGAAACAGCACCAACAGCCCCCAAAGTAGTTTTGGTGTTTGTTTCTCAGGCAGCACCTTCCACCATTAACATGTCCTTATCTGCTATCTCTCATTTATTAGAGGACACCACTTCCCTATCAACAAGCTGCCCTGTCACAAACAAGCAAAGGCCACCACGAAGAGGGAGTTCACAGGGCAGCAGAGCTCCAAGTACCTCACTTGGCTCAGGCTCCTTAGAGCTGGACCATTTAACTCCTCCAGTAGTTGTGACTCTTTGCCAAAAAAAACACCAACAGCATTTTATTGCCGAGATAACAGTGTTTCCCTGGATAGCAAGGTCTGGCTGTCAGAAAAGGCTCCTCCAGGGACCTCCTGATCTGGTTCAACATCGCGGCTGGAGGAGCAGACAGTCCCTTTGCACCCTAGCTCAAGTCCTTACAGACTTTCAAGCAAGGAGAGGGGAGGAAAGGAACAGAACCACAAGGTTGGTGATAATTACCTGCTTCAAATCATCTATAGGACAATCGCAAAGGAGAGAACAAAAAAGAAGAAAACTTCCAAAATTTAAACCATAGAATGGTTTTGGGTTGAAAGGAACATTAAAGATCACCTAGTTCCAGTCCACCTGCCATAGGCAGGGACACCTTCCACTAGATCAAGTTGCTCGAAGTTACATCCCACCTGGCCTTGGATCATCATAAGACAAAAAATGGATTATATATAAAAAATGGATTATATCAAACCAGGGCTGCTCCCTATGTGGCCACAGTCCCTGATCCAGCCCCAGCACTTGGCAAAGCTCATGTTATAAGATGGTAGACCACAGATTTTTTTCTTGTTATATACATATATATAAATCAGCCAAGAGCAGGTTTCCAAAAACCACAGTACAACAAGATGGAAAATCCCAGATACATGACTTAGCTGGCAGCACAGGACACCATACACCCACAGCAGCAATTACAGCAGGGTCCAGCTGCCATGGGCTCACTCCTGTCCATGCTGGCAGGGCACGGTGAGGACAGCACCCACCTCTCCTCTGGTGTTGCCTGTGCAGACAGCATGGCCAGGAGCCCCTTCCTTGCTGGGCAAGGGCTGGTTTTGAGGAGTTGCCCACTCCTTACCGAAGAGACACCAGCCTCATGTCTCCTTCCAGGGTTTCAAGCCACCTTGTTTCCTTGGCGTTGCAAGTAATCAGATACACAACCATGGGCAGTCACTACTTACCAGCTACCAAAGCCCCACCCTAAATTTGGGGTTGCCAGAGGAACTGGAGCAGCACCACTAAAAACCTCACATATCCATGCACAATGCAAGCACCAGAAGGAAAAAGCACAGCTCAGGGAAAGGCTTCAAACCTGGTATTGAAGGTGGTGCTCCCATGCCCCTTCTTTAAACTTAGGCATAGAATGTCCTGAGCTGGAAGGGACCCACAAGGGTCATCAACTCCAACTTCTGTCTATGCACAGGACAACCTCAAATATCACACCATGTGCCTAAGAGCATCAGACTTCCCAAACTATCACTTGCAACCTCCCTGCTCAGCTCAGTGTTTGATCTCTGACCTGGGTCAGCAAACACCATCACACAGAACAAATTGTCTAGCTTGGCAAAGAGAAAAGCAAGCCCTCTGCATCTTGGTTTCACCTGGAAGTGATTCTGTAGCCACAAAGGGGATGGTGCCCCACCAGGACTTGGGGGTCACAACCTTCACTTGGGTTTAAGGAAGGGCTATGCTGACCATCAATCAAATTCCCCTAATGGCATTTCCAGCCTGGTCTCCCACCTCATCCTGCTTCCTTCAGAGGGTTCCTCTCTGATCCAGCCACGTGAAGAATTTAAGGGGACAAAAAAGCGCCCCTTGGTCTCTCGAGCAACCCTTTGTTTTGCAGCATCACACATTTTACCTCAGGGGTTCAAAGCAGTCCCAATATCCCAACAGTGCAGAATAAACTTCCTATTTTGGGTTCTCCTGTTCTAAAAGCAGAAATTACAAAATTCCAACCTAAACCTCTATAAAAGAGGCATCAGCAATTCAGATGAGGCAGATTTTTTTTCCATTCCTTTTACTCTAGCTACATAAATCAGATAGTGAAAAAATAAGACCATGACGCAGAAGACCAATCATAAAAATAGCCCAATTAATTTTCATCTAAACAGTTCAAATAAATAGAGTGGTGTTTCTGCATTTTCAGACTATTCAATTACAGAAAGAGAAAATATCCAGCAATACAATCCAGCTACCTTTGAATAGCTATGAAACCAAAAAGAGATTGATTGATTTATTTATTAAATTAATCCTGCATTATCTCTATTGCATGATGATCAACACAATTAGAAGGAAGCTTCAAAAAAAGGGAAAGTCCCCCAAAAACATTAAAGAAAGCAAACCCCCATAGTATATAGCTTTGTTGAAGCAGACTGTGCAGGTCTAAGGTTATTCTGGGCAACAACTCACAGAAGGACACAGCATGGAGGACCATAAACATTTGAATAGACTATTCTGCATAGAAGTAATCATTAACTCATTACCATCACTATTAAAAACTAATACTGCCTTCATCAGCACATCAGCTGATCCTTAATGTCCTGGTTACCTTTGTGTAGTGTTAATTCATCAGCACTAAAGTTTTAAGAAATCTTACCTGGTTAAGTGAATCATTAATTGTACTTCTCAAAAAAATATATATATTTTTAGCAGAAATGTTTCTCACTGAGTTTGCAAAGAAATTATTAAAGAGAGAAGGGTGAATAAAGCCCTAAGTATTTTTAATTCTTGTTCTTTAGTATCTGATGACTCACTGAAATACTCAGGTTTCAGACTAAAAATTAGCAAATTCAGTCTATACTCAAAAGGGAAACATGTTGAGATTTTTGTTGTTTTTCTTTTTAAATCTGGAAGCCAAAGACAGCAAACTTCCCTCATCCTCTTTCCTTCCCACAAACCTGGCAGACTCTGCAGGCTGAGCTGCAGCTCTTCCTAGAAAGCCTTTCAGTGGAGCTGAAATAACTGGACAGAGAGAAGTCAGGTTTTCCCCAGTTCAATTCAGGCTTAATTGAAAAAGTGTCTCTAAGTGTTCTGATAAAAACCCATTTAATTCAGTAGTAACAATGCCATTTAATCCATGCTTCTATATATGGCAGTGAAAGGCACTTTTTCTTTTCTTCTTTAACATATATAGATAAAAGACTTCTTAAGCAAAGTCCTTGATTAAAATTAGGCTATGTATGCACTGAGGGGGAAAAGTATATTGATCAAGCATCAATTTTGAGTGTTTCCTTCCAGCCTATTTGCACAGTCCCAGCAGCACCAGGGTCCATCACTGTCCCCTGGGAAGGAAAAGCATGGGTGCAAGAAAGCAGGTTTGGGGTTATGGGTGCCCTTTGGGTGCCTAGGCAGCAGCTCAGCCCCAGAGATGACACAGATGAAGGGAGTGATGCATGATGGTCCCATCCCTCCTGCTGCAGAGGGACCATTCCCATTTCCTGAGCTCAAAACTCCAAAACCCACCAGGATCACACCCTGTCATGAGGAGTGCTTGCAATGGGACACCCATAAACATGTGCAACACCCCAGTCTGAATTCAAAGGCATGTTTCCAGACAAGAAAAACAAAACAAACAAACAAAAAAAAACAGAGAGAAGAAACTTGACCGATGTTAAACACATCGGGGCAAAATCACAACCAAAACCTACCTGATCTCCACCCCAGCACCACGTCATCAGGGATCCTCCAGAGCATCCTCACCACCACCTCCTTCCCAAGGCTCACTCAGTAACCCCTCCAGGGCTCACACCTGCGTAAGGAAGCTGCTCGCAGCCCGGTGCAGCATCCCCACGGGCAGCACTGCCCTGCCCCGCAGCCAACCGACCATTCATAAAACAAAAGCCCAGCAAAAGACACGCACACACACAGACACCTCTAACCAGAGAAAGACCATCTTACTCACTGCTCTCTCCTTCCCACGCTACCTCAAAACACTCATCTGCCGAAGCAATGCGCTGCTTGGCTGGCAGCCAGCTGGAAGCCAAAAGGGGCTTTTCCTTTCCTGCCGCTCAACCTCATTCAGGCACTTCTTGCTTGTACACAAGGCTATTTATAGCTGCTGGCGAGCAACCAGGCACAACCCAACCGCAGAGCCCCAGCGGTTCACAGGAAAAACTAAACTAAAATGAAATAAAAATAACGACAACAAGAAAATAAACTCAAGTGCATTTGGTTTGTTGTTCTGCTCCCGCAGACCTCGGCGAGCGTGAGGGCGATTGCAAGGGAGAGGAGAAGCGCGGATGAGCTGTTCCAAGTTAAAAATAACCCAGCCAAAAAAGCCACCGCGGGGAAGCGTGACCTTTACTACTACTACAGGAGGAAAGCACGCTGCACCCTGTGCCTGCCTGGGTAGGTAGCACTGCTCTGTGAGCCAGAAAAAGTGGTAGGGAGAAAGGGAGATGGAAGAAAAAGAACAGATGCAAAGAAAAATCTATAGATACGGGGGGAGGACGGGACACGAGTAAGCTTTTTCAGGAATGGTCTTGTTTTCCGACCTTCAAAACCCAAAATTCTTATTGCTTTGGACACCTCTTCCCAGGGAGTGACCCTGAAATACGTTTTGAGGGTGGGGAGAAGAAGCAGCTTAGTTTATTGCTGGTGACAATGATTAATAGCAATAATTATTATTATTATTATTCACTCAAAGGCAGAGCTGGCCCCAAGCAAAGCCACAGCCAAGGGGTTTATCCTCCTATGCCCTCCTGCAAGTGCCAGGTGCAAGCAGCGATGCCACAACAAAACCCACTCCTCAATTCTCCTGGTTTACACACATTTTCCTCCAAAATCACATTTAATCCCAATGGAAAGACTTTGCTGCCTGCAACAGAGACTTCAGCTGCCCCTTACACCAAAAACATCCTTTGACCTAATTAGACCACTCAGCACTGAACTGTCCCCAGATCAGTGACCAGAGGCATTTCACAGCCATCACTTTGCCCTCCCACAACAAACTGTCTGGAGCTGAGATTTTCAAAACTCCAGTGTTCTCTAGTCCTTTCCTTTCTGCTGTGACCTCCCTGAAGTCAGCACATGCATCCATCAGAGTATCTTAGATTTTGGGGAGTAGTGGCATGAACTGGCAATGACATGTCTTGAGCAAGTGTGCATGCATCAGTGCAAGTGAAGACTTTCCATAAATTGGACATTCAGAAAGAAAACAACATATCACACTTTGATAAGAGTGTCCAATGGGATAGCAACCCTGTGGGTTGGCAAACACCAGCAACTCTGAAATTGTTTTCTCCTTCTCCCCTATTTTTTGATCCCTAAATGAAAGCACTTAGATTTTGCCGAGACAGGTGTTTCAGTTACAGCTTGAAAACTAATTAAATCATATCTGCAGCTTGAAAACTAATTAATCCTTTATTCCCCATTATAATAGATAATTACAATGCACAATAGGAAATGACTTGTCACGTTTTTCTGTTTAAAATGCTCACACTTGATGGAAAATAAAATGCGGGAAATAGTTACAGAGCCTTCCCATCCTCCTGCAACCCACCAATGGAGGCTGCTAAAAGGGGGTTGGGTTTTTTAAATGTAGCACAAACAAAACTACTGTTACTGAAAACAGCCTTGAGAATGAAAGACAATGGTAGGTCAGTTTTCTCAGGTCATTCCTGTTTGTTTGTGTGTACGGTGAAGGAACTACTGCTGGAGTCCAGCCCTCATGCAAATAAATGGATAAGTAAAACAGTTGTAATTAAAATAATGAGCAAGGCAGGATTCAGTGTGTGAGAGAAGGGCAATTGAGTTGCTCCTCAGTTCCTTCTCCAACACCTTTTCTCACGCCAGGATCACACAAAGACAATAATCCAGCACCACCAGGAAGGAGAACAAACACCCAAAATCACCCCTCAGCAAAAGCACCCCAGAACCCACCTCACACACACACACACACACACACTTCTCTTAAATCCTCCAGCACCTTTACTCTTGCTGTGAGATAAAAAGTGTGGTCATGTCAAAAGTTTCCATAACTCCTTCACAACAAAATGAAGTTTCCAGACTTGCTCTGCTTTAAAATAAATGAAAAAAGACCTGAACAGGTCCCAGTGCACCAGCTGAGGCTGAGGCTGGTGATTCAAGAGATGAGGAGCTCTGAAGTATTGATGCACAGGCTCTTAAGGATCCCAGGACTACTTGTGAAGGGTCTAAGAAAACAGCATATAAAAGCAATTCTATTCCCAATATTATTAAAAGGTGCTCCCTGAGATCTGTAAATCCTTCATAAAAATGAGGAAGGATCTGCAAAGCCATGTAGGATGACACCCACCAGATACCAAAGTCATGCCAAGAGCCAAATAAAATGAGATGACTTGATTTGCACTCAACAGAAAGCAGCCTGCAACAGAAACTTCTTGGATAACAATTTTCCTCAAAAATGCACACTAATCCCAGCCTTTTGGGATTCACCTTTGTCTTCTCCACCTGGTTGCTAGTCTGCAAACTTCATGACCTCGATGCAGCTCCATGCTGCATGCACTCCTATTTGGGAAGCCAGAAAAAAAAAAATAAGGGCAAGCAATCCTGCTCCTTACTACTTTATTCTGTATCTTCTGTTTGTTTGGTTGTTTTTTTCCTTTGAAAGACAAATTTTTCTAAAGCACCCAAAGGTTAGAAGCACCTTTCAAAACCACTCAGCTCTCCAATGAGTCCACAAGGTCCCCTTCCAAACTGCCTCCACCTCCTCGAGTCCACCAGAGCAGCACTTAAAAACAACCACTACCATAAAAAAAAATGTTCAAAAGTAGAGTCAAGGTTGTTTTCTTTCCAAGAAAACTCTGCTGCTCAGGAAACTCTCCAGAATCATGTGTAGTTGGCACCAGGGAGAAGGACAACAGAAGCAGTTAGTGCCACGGTCAAAGATCTTCAGCACATTCTGGTGCCAAACGTGCTTATCGTACAGTCCTTTAGCAAAATATCCTTGGGAGCAATCACCCAGAGATTGATTGAGTGCCTGTACATTGTATTAATGAGGTTAATTATAAACTGTGTTACCAGCAGGGGGACTAACGGCTGTGGAAACAACTCTAAAGGGCCAGTTTCCCTCTTCCCTGACCTGGGAAGGTTTCATCCACTGTGGTTTTCTTCTTTCCCCATGAGGATGGCCAAAGGTCCCACATCCAACAGCAGTTTTAGACCACTTCTCATCCCAGCAGAAAGCATTCCCCACCACCAATGTGTCCAAATCAATGCCTCTGTCTCCTCCCTCCCTCATAAAGCACTCATCCTGCAAGTCACAGCTTTCCAACCCAAGAAGGTCAATACTTCACCCAATTTCACAACTGATGGTCTGTTGCCAATAGGATGACTACGTAAAGAGATTTGGGGAGGGAGAAGCAGAAAGAAAAGAGGGGAAATGGGTTTTAAATCAACACACTTAATTGCTTTGGTATTTGTTCATATATCAGATTAGTAGACTAGGAGGCAATTAAGCATCTTTGACATGAGGATACCCCAGGGCAAAGCTTACCCACTCTTCCTGCTGTTTAAGAGCTTGGGATGGAAGGGAGGGGAGGGAATTCCACTATTTCAGATTGTTTTGTGAAAAAAAGTAGATATTTCCAAGTTTGCATAACAGGTTAAAATATTAATTTGGAATTAAACCTTTGCATTTATCACTTTCCTTTAAAAACACAAATTTTAAGTAACAACTCTAATGCTGTGCATGAATAAAGAATATTACAGAGAAATGAAACCCTCTGCCTTGTTTTGCTTATACCAATTCATTTTCTGATTTTCACCCCAACCTAAACTGATACTTTTCTAATAATATTTATTGAAACTTACAATGGGAAGATGTGTTTCTTCAAGCATTAAATCATCTGAGGATACTTAAACTGACCTTTCATATACTCTTGAGCCTATCAGAAAAACCTCATCTCTTCACCTACTACCCATTTCTTTCTCATTGCTATTATCAGCATTTCATGCACTCTTCCACCTAGGTAACAAACATACCCTCCAAAGCCACTCAAGCATGGCTTTGGATATGTATTTCTAATAGAACTGAGGCTGTCTCTTAGTTTTGATCACTCAAGCACAGCTCTCCCCCCCACTTTGGTATTACTTAGTAACTACCACAATCCTAAAACTGTTTTTCACCCAAACGTTCATTTCCTACTCTTTCAGTAATTAAGGTTGCAATGGAACAGCCTGTCAGCATTTAATGCTGGTTTTATTAATGCTGTAATGACTCAAGTTACAAGATATTGAGCCATTTTCATGTTTTTGCAAATGAGGCTAGTGGTTCCCCCTGCTGCCACTGGCTTTGTGGTTCTCCACATTCCTATTCAACGTAGCTTTTAGATTCCAGTGCAGCACAAGTATTTCTAGGGAAGGCATGGCCCAAAAGACTTTCCAATTGAACTATACAGTCTGGCCACAGAGAAAAAAAATTATCAAAACTAACTGTATTAAAGCCTTTTTTTTTTTGTGTCCAATTTGTCCAACCTTAAAGAGTCGCAGTTTTCTAAGAGAGCACCAGGTCTTTATCCACTGACTATTAATCCCTTTGAAAAGACATCTCTGCTTCTAAACCTCTGAAGGCACCAACAGTACTTCCAAGACACTGGGGCAACATCTTGTTATGCTGAGAGATCCTCAGTGGCATCTCTTTTGGTCAGTTGTAGCAACATTTTCTTTAAGGAATCTTTGAAGTGGTTTCAGGCAAGTTGCAAGACATATTAAAAATGACATGCCATCTGCTTCCCAATGTGATGTTTTGCATTGTGTAACTAAACCAATTTAAGAACTGAAGTCTATTTGACATCTAATTAGTCTGCCTGGTAGCCTGATCACTTGTAGATGTTTTAGAGGGGAAGAAGCACTTGTAACAATCTTGATCTTATTTTAAAAAGAAAACAATTAAAGATAATTAGTCACAGAACTGTTTTTCCTTCCTAAATATTTTCTTTTTTTCCCCATTTAGGAATCAAGGCATATGTTTCTCCCATACCACCCTCTATTTCTGGCAGAATGTAAATCTAGCTATCCTTTTTTGGGTACCACAATCACAGAGCTTTTACCAGAACCCTGGAAAAGGGAGAGGAACATTTCCTGGGTTGCAGAATCAAAGGCACCACCATCAGTGCCCAACATCACACCATAATTTGCCAGGTCATTCATCTGCTTGCTTAAGTTAATAGTATTTCTCAGGAAATGCCTGGTCATCTCAGGAGTGATTTCTCCTGGCAGGGTAGCACTAGGGTATGAAAGTGGTAGGCACAATCCAAACAGAAACAAAACAACTCATGCTAGAGCACTTAAAATTCAAAGTCTAGACTCCAGCTTGCATGCTGCTTCAGCTTCCTCACACTACACCAGCGCAAAGAGGAGGACCACAGAGAGCTAGCAACATGCCACATCTTAAAATACCAAAGCAGGTCAAACTCAAAATGAGAAATACCTGCTGGCATCTGCTCACCACGGATGGAAATGTTCAGATTCATGTATCCATTGGCAATGCACAGTAAGAAATAGCTAATGAGGATCTGTAACAGGGACAGTCTGTATGATGCATGCATGAGTGGATGATGGAGAAGGAAGTGCACACAACATCTCCAGAAGCATTTCAAACGTGACTTGCAGAAATGGAAGAAGACAGTTTCCTGCACTGCAGACTCACTGCATGCACTGACACATGCCACAAGACCAGAAACAAAATTTGATTCCAGTGTCAGCCATGAACAACAACATGCAGAAGCACAATGCATTGCTCCATGCACTATTCCCCCAGGAAAGAAAAAAGGGGAAGGTGGAAAGCAACTGGTTTTAACCCATGACATTTATGTCAGACAAACTCATACCCTGATGGATCAGTTAGAGAAGTTAATGACAAGGTCCAGAGCCTTTCGCAGGAGCAGCCACCATCAGCTTTGAGCTGTGAGCTCCCATCCCGCCTTTATTTGGAGACAACCCCCCCTCCAGCAGTCTGCCCACAACCCACACCTGCTGCAAGCCCCAGATTTATGAGATTTGGAGCTAGTTTGAATAGGGAGGGAAGGTAAATGATTGAGACCCACAATTAGGCAAGAGTAACAGTCAGAGGGAGGATCAGATCAGGTCACTCCTGAAACCACCACAGTTACAGTTTACAACCTTTATCATAGGACCACTCTTCTGGCCGGTCTTGTTTTCCAAGTTTTATTTTCTATTGTTCTGTACTAAGCAACTGGCAGCCCTTATCAGCACCTCCCTGGTCCCACTTGTTTTCCTGTTACCTTCCCTTGAATCATGCTGGTTTTTCAGCCTTGACTGGACCAGTGTTTTGGAAGGTGTGATGAGTTTGATAGTAGCCTGATCTAATTACTGCCTTTCCAAAATAAGTCAAAGAGAAGAAGAAAAGAAAAAAGAAATGAAGAAGAAACAAGACCATTTCGGTTAGTTAAACATGCTGCTACCCAAGAAAAGAGCTGGAAGGAGACAGAGGGAATTTGCTAACTTTCACTCAGTGGCAGGGCAGAGCTGCTTTCAATATGCCATATTGACTTACCACTGCTGGAGGCACAATAAAGGCAGACCCTGGAGTCAATGCAGGCTCCTGTGGCTCTGTGTAAACTCTGCTTAAAATGTATTTCAAGGAACTTGATCTATTGACATGGCAACTGTGAAAACTTGAGTCCATTTGAAATTTAAATAGCATTTCCACTCCTCTCTAAATGCCAGCCGCGGGGTGGGCCCCACAGTCCTTGTGTGGAAAATGCTTTCACTGGAAGACATCTCCCCCAACAGAATGCCTCCAGACACAACTGCTCTCCTCAAAAGCAGCCAGCACAACTGATTGGGACCCCTTTTTGATGCAAATTCATATTATTCTGTTGGGGAACAGCAGGTGTTCAGCCATGCTTTCCTTTAGAAAAATTAGGACCTTGTTTCTTCCCCTCCTTCTTGCACTTGGCTCCGAGTTAGCTTCAACAGCTCTCACCCTCAGCGCACACTTGGGTGCCTCCTGGTCTGTGAAGTACAAATCAGCACTATTCAGGAATGAGACAGTTTGCACTACTGATCCCTAAATATGACTTTTACTACACATGACAAAAGCTACATGGCAAAAGTGTGCTGAACCTTCCCAGCGTGGTGAGCACAAGTCCTCTCTCCCACTGCATGGCCATTGAGACCCACCATGGCATGCCTCAAGGTTAAAATTCAGGGGAAGAATTTCACAACCAATGTCATTTGACTTATAGACCTGGACTATCAGGAGCCTTACCACCAACCATGCCACATCAGTAATCTACTCCAACTTTAGGAAAGCGCTAGAAGAAAATAAAATGGCTCATTGTTGAGTATCTCAGAGTCACTGTGGTCTATATAAGAAGCTGCCTGTCCAAACAGGGAGCACAAGCTAGGCCCAGGAAGGTGCCAGTGGATGGTGCTGTTGAAGAGTTGTGTATGTCACTTAACAAAAATGTCTAAAGTAGCATCAAAAGGTATGAAACAGGACCAAGCTCTCCCTCTGGTAAGATCTATATGCACATAAGGAAAGGTTCCTGTCCTTCTTCCCTCTCTACGTTGCTACCCTGCCATTTGCAATTTAGTTTGAGAAGCAACAATGGAAAGGGAGAGTAATAAAAATAAGAACAGAAATCCACAACAAGACAAAGATAATGTGATTTTACACAGGCACTATCTAAAATTCATAGGGCTTGGAAAGTTAAGCCCCTCAGCTTCCTATGGAACTGTATCTCCAGGATTTCCTGAATTATCTGAGCAAATCAAAAGGACTTTTCTCCTAGTACATGTGAATACCAACTATCTATAGGATCCCTGGAGTCTTAAAGAATAACTTGGAGGAAAAAGAAGCATCTTCATGGACCCATTTAAGGAACACATGAAAGAGCAGCCGAGGCCACCCACTGCAGAGCCAGACAAATGGATGATTAAGGCTGGCATCATCCAAGTGGCATGGCAAAGCACCACATCAACTAAGCGACCAGCAAGGGAGCCATGAAGAATCTTTAAAGATGAGGAAAAGAAGCTTAAAAAGAAAAAAAAAAAGATTGTGTGTGATACCAGGGATGGAGGAAATGTTGAAAGGGGGAAGGAAAGCCTGGGGAACCCTCATAAAGGTGATGCAGTGGGGATGGCTGGAGAAGAGAGTTCGAAGGAGCAGATACCCAGAGCCTAGACATGAGAGAGCATCTGCACACTAATGCAACTTATTTTAATGACTAAAACTTAAAAACTAAGCAAACAAACACCAAAAAGGTTGGAAATCTATGTCTGACACATCTTCTACTTAAGTCTCAACCCAAACCTGCTATCTGCAGTTGAAAAATCCTAATAAAAAGTTACCTAACCGACATTTCATCTGACCACGTTTAAAATACTGTCACTGCAGTCCTTTTCAATAATAAAAAGGGAGGGGGGTTAAGTGATAAACTGAATTGATTTTATTTCAGCTCTTCAAAATCATTATCAAAAATGATATGTGTGGGAATATTAACCTAACTTAAGCCTTAAATTCTTAATTTGAGACCTGTTTTTTCAAGCATCATATAAGATAGGCATCTTTAGTTATAAAAATTGCAAGGCACTTCCAGCAAATTTGCCAGTTTTTATTGCCAATAATGATCACTGTCTCTATTATGGGCTCCAGTCAGGACTCTATTATGCTGGACTCTTTATAAAATACAATCTGTACCATTAAATGTCTACCTGGCTAGCTTACAGCAGCTGGATGACACAAAGAAGAATAGCTAATAAAGAACTGAAAGAAGGTTTGAAAGTCTTCTCTTTATTTTCTTTTAAATAAAGTTTTAATCAAACAGACCATTGCTCAGTGGTTATAGCCACCATTGGTTATATTTATATTATTTTTATATCCTTATTTATACATACAAAAATAATCCCCTTACTTGTAAGAAGCTGAGGCAGGGCCTTGTTGGAGCAGCTTGGTGTAGATACCCCACCAGAGCCCACAGCAGCAGTCCCAGCAGTTTAGCAGAGATGAAGCACACAGACTGAGGAAGTCATCTGCCAAGAGCTGCTCAGATAGCTCTAACACTAACATTTGATATGACAATCAAATGTTCAGTGGTGAAAGCTGAGTTGGACAGGGTCCAGAGGAGAGCCACGAAAATTATCAGAGGGCTGGAACACTTCTCCCATGAAGAAAGACAGAGAGTTGGGGTTGCTCAGCCTTGAGAGCAGAAGGCTCTAGGGAGCCCTTTCTGAAGCCTTTCAGTACTTAAAGGGCCCTACAGGAAAGGTGGGACAATCTTATTAGCAGGGCCTGTTGCATCAGTACAAGGGGGGATGGTTTTAAACTACAAGAGGGAGATTTAGACTAAATAAAAATAAAAAGTTGTTCTCCTTCTAATTTTAATTTGAGAGTGGCCAGGACTCCGAGCCAGCAGGACTAAGGCAGTGATCAACCCCCTGTACTTGGCACTGATGAGGCCACAACTCAATTCTGGGTTCAGTTTTGGGCCCCTCACTACAAGAAGGATATTGAGATGCTGGAGCGTGTCCAAAGGGTAACAAAGCTGGTAAAGGGTCTAGAACACTACTCTTCAGAGGAGTGGCTGAGGGAATTGCAGTTGTTTAGTCTAGAGAAGAGGAGGTTCAGAGGAGACCACCTCGCACTCTACAACCACCTGAAAGGAGGCTGGAGTGAGGTGGGGTTACTCTCTTCTCCCACATAACAAGCAATGGGACCAGAAGGAACAGCCTCAAGTTACACTGGGGAGGGTTCAGGTGGGATGTTAGGAAAAAATTCTTCACTGAAAGAGTGGAACAGGCTGCCCAGGGAGGTGGTGGAATCACTACCCTAGGGGTGTCAAAAAAACCCAAATGTGGAAGCATGGTACTTGGCAACATGGTTTAGTGGCGTGGTGGTGTTGGGTTGACAGTTTGGACATGATGATCTTAGAGGACTTTTACAATCTTAATGGTTCTATGATTCTGCAATTTTTCCTTTCTTCTCAGCCACAGTCACAGTTTTTACACCAAGCAATCAACGTTCAACCCTTCCACAGCTCCAATTGAAACTAGATGTTCTTATTGCAGCAAGAGAAGACCCATCTCTGTAATAGTACAGCAATTCTCATGTGAGGAAAAAAGGCAGAAAACCAAATAAAAAAAAGAGAGGACATACAGAAGGTTATGCTGCTAATACTCTTCAAGATGAACGAATATATAGCATTTCCAGTGACATCCTGATCTGCCAGGAAGATGGCTTCTCCTGTGAGCAGCACACACAGAAAGGATGCAGAAAGAAACTCAGATCATAAGAGAGATATCTGGGATATAATTCAATATTGAAAGTAGAGGTTTTACATTAAACAAAAAAATATGGGAAAAATGTTTGTATGGCCATCATTTCCTATGGCTGGCTAAATATCCTTTAACAAATCAAAACTCTAAAAGACATGCTGAAGAACAGTTAACGTCAAAGCACAATGCCTGACATTTATTTTCCAAAAATTAATTATTGACAGCATCTAAACCACTCTCACACCAGAATTACAGCCATATAATTCACTTTTCAGCTGCTCAGAAACAGGGATAACAAAAATGTACTGGCCAGTCACACCAGTTTGTACTAACAACATTCCCAACATCCAATGTTGCTTCATTCTGCCTTTGGCAGAAGTTTAGAATTTCATTCTTGAAGTTGTATAATAGATACTTTTGATTTGTGACTGAATGGAAGATTATAATCAACCTTGGGACATTCACTCACTCATGGAATAAAGCCACCCAGTCCACTATAAATATTTATACATTTTTTGTCCACATTTGTTAGTATAATTAAAGGGAATGAAATTCAATGCAACAGTTGGGGGAGGGAAGGAAGTAAAACCTGTTATTTACAGTGTCCTTTAAAATGAAGTGTATAGACATTAATTGCTTATTATACACACTGTTATTCAAGCAGCAACACACAGAAAACTGAGCCAAAGAGATGAGCCTGCTGCTTATAAACATCCTGCAATAATTTGTCCCAACCGGTCATTCAGACAAGAGAAGGCACAGGGCATCTTGTTCACTTCATTTGCACCAGCAGCGAATAGAAGATGCTACAGCAGCAGCAGGGCATCATTTTACACACCACAGCACCCGGGTGAATGACTGTGCAGTGTCAGATGCTACCAGCCCAATTTAGGAGTATTTTATACTGCTACATCCCAGGCAAGATAAATACAACCGGCCTTGTTATCTCTATACATAAACCACCTATCAGCACAGAAATGAAAGGGCATAGAGTGGTTAGGAAAATGCTAGTCCAGCTCCATCCTTGCTGCTGCTCCTCTTGGAGGAAAAAAAAAACCACAAACAAACCCAAACAAAGAAACAAACAAAAAAATCCCTACCCATCACCTGGGTAATAAATTTGCAAAGGCAAACAATCACCTTGCCACAAGTTGCAAAATTCAAAGTTTACACTGCAGTGCTTGAGGAAGAGCTCCCATTTTCCAAAGGGTCAAATATTCTGGTTTAGAGGTTTTTAAAGGTTGTCTTCAGCAAGCAGAAGGAGGATTTTATTCTGATTCCATCACCTATTCATTCTTCCTTCAATAATACATGCTTCTGTTAAAAAGGGCAGGATGCTATTTTTAGACTATCCCATAACATATATAAGAAAGCATCAGCCAGGGTTTAGTTTGGTTTGTTGGGTTTTTTTAAGCCTGGTACTGAAAAGGTTTGGGAGTCTAGAAAAATGGGACACAGGTAGGAGTTGATCCCAGGGTACAGGGAAGGATTTGCAGGCTAGGTGAGAAAGCACCAAAAACGTGCCCAGCTTTCTTCAACTCTTCTCAAATCTGAAATGTGCTAACAGAAAAGTAGAGAGAGAAAGAAAGAAAACAAAACCACTGAAGTGCTATTGCTTGGAAACCACTTTAATGAAAGCCACTGCAGAGTATGACAAGATGCCTAACCTACACTGACAGGGAAAACAGGCAAATGAAATCCACACAGCCACTTTTACATGCCCTCTGCTACAAAAATAGCTGGATAATAACCACTTCGCAGCTGAAGACGTTTGCAGGATCCAACACCTCTCTGAATCTAAAGACTGCTGCTGTACATGGAGGAAACCCTCCTGGCAGCATCAGCTTTGAGGCAGGAAGATCCTTCTTCATTGCTGCTGTAAAGGACAAAGAGCTTAAAGGAATTAACGGATGTCTCAGTCCCTTCTCAATAAAGTACTACTAGTTCTTCTTATTTGCTTTGTTAAAACCAGGCTTAGGTTTCCTGTTTTCCCCTTTTCTCCACACGAGAGATTGGGACAGTGATGTGTTTCCAAAGGATGCTGGCTCTGTACTCATTTTTAGGAGCCCTATGAGGAGAAGTGCCACCCTGCTCCCCAGCACCCATCCATTCAGTGCCTTCGAAGGCAAGAGAGAGAGAAGAGCACAGTCTCTCTCATTTCCCTCCAATTGCATTCCTCGGGGGGGAAACAAAAACAACAACAAAACAAAAAATGACCCAACCTTTCTCCTTTTGGCACTGAAACTGAACTCCTGTCCAGGGATTTGATAAGCAATACTGCATTAGGCTGATAAAGCCCTGACTCCAGCCACAAACGCAGAGCAGGTCAGACACCAGGATCTACAGCAGCATCACATCCAAAACAATACACATGGAAAAGGTCAGTGTTCCAACCTTCTACTCATTAAACTCTTCCTGGAGCCCAGCACAGTTTGCTTGTTGGATATAGCAGCATCTCCCAAAAATGCGTTAGTGATACATGAGCTTAAAAGCAGATCTCTGAACCCAAGAAATAAATGCCAAATCACATGCAGCTACATATGCCAAAGGACTTTTTCCTCATATAAACTCAAATATATTTTAAATCTGCTCTGTTGGATAATTGTGTCCATCCAGCACACCAGACCTCCTCATTGCCTACCTGGATGTATTCTTGTACCATTACAGGGAATGTCAGTTGTTTCCTCCACACAACAATAGTGAAACGCTAAAAAGGATTATATCATTCATAGAAAGCCCAATGACAAATGGGCAAACTGAAAAAAAAACAAACAAACAACAAAACAAGACCACCACCACCACAACAACACAAAACCCAACCCTAAAACTAGAATGACTGCTTTCTAGCCTAGTATTTAAAAGAAACCCAAGCCTGCTGTGCAGGATGCCCAAGTCACACAGCCAAGCTGCCTTCAGGTTTATATCCTAATCCCACCTGTAGTCTTTGCAGGCCATATATTATTTTTTAAAAGAAATCAAAGTTCAATGATCTCACACTTCATAAAGCATGAGGAGAACATTACTGCTATCTTGTTCCAGCAAAATCATAAAGTGACCCAGCCAAGTACTAAGACCACAGATCAGCAAAGCCCTGTGACTGAGCATCACACCCTGTTTGCTGGAGCATTTGCAGGTACCACTGGAGTGGCTCTTTCAAGAGACTATACACACATATGCTGACTTTGCCATTGAGAAAAGCAGATTTTTTCACTTTTCTTGGCAATATCCAGTATGTGTCCCCTGCTGAGGTCAGCTCCAACTGGGAGTCCAGCTAACCACCCTCACCCTGACCCCACCAAATTCATCCACGAGAGTGATGGTCAGGGACAAGGGCTGAGCTCCCTGATTTTTTTCCTGTATCCTCATATCCCTCCTCCAACAGCAGCTGTTGCAGCATAGGGACAGGAATAGCCCCCCATTAATCACTCCTCATTTCAGAGACAACATATCAGTCTGTCATAAGAAGCTATTCTGCGATCAAGACAACAAGATCATGACAATCTCCACCTGCTAAGGAGCAGGAAGAGCTCTGCCCTCTTCCCCTTCACCCACAGCAGCACGATTTCAGTGCCTTATATCCTCTTAAGAGCCACCACTGCTCCTCACCCCCCGAGAGCCTCAGCAGGAATACGCAGAAAATCCTCATCAGCTGATCAAAAGCTTTGCTTACTACCACCCTTTATGTAACCAGCTAGCAGCATCCTAATTATCCAGCTAAACGTAATGAATTCAACTTGTCCTGACTTCATGCACTTTCACTACCACACTAGGTATAAATTAAGGCACAAGGCAATTCACCCCATGGCACTTCAGTAAAAACTAGAGTTTGGGGATGTGGAAACCATCCACCAAGCCTACCATTGAAACATTAACCTAGATCAGGACCAGCAAAATCTGAGCACAGCCAGAGGAGAGCCCCATTTACTGCCCTGGGTGCAGGGTTTCAGTGCTTTTTGCTCAGCCAGAGATGAAGAAGCAACAGAACAGCTGCAGCAGAGGAGTAGGGTTTTTTTTCTTGGTCCAGTTCCCTATCACACTGTAAGTAATCTCTGCTCTCATCATCAAGAATGCTTGCAATGACTGCACAATATAACCCAAATTTTCTCCATTGGGTCCCTCTACCCTGACTTAACATCTATATGAAGCTTTCATTTTCTAGCCTGAGTTTTCAGCTTTGGATTTGTTTTGTTGGGTTTGTTTTTTTAACTGAACCTCACTGTACCCCATATAAGCCTGGCACGTAACGAAGTAAACAGCACCACAATGCATTCCTCAACGCTAGCTGAACCACCAAATAGCTGCCTGGAGTTTGAGGCTGAAGCAGCTGGGTGTTGGATTACAAACGCAAAACAAATGCCAGGGCATGGCCGTAATGTGTGCGATACATTGATGACCTACTGTGCTTAAATAACTCCTCAGAAAGCAGAGAGGCCACTCAAAATGGCTTTGGGCTTTTGTTTGTTTGTTTGTAACACCCAAGAGAGAAGAGAAATGAACTTGCGTTGATAGCACACATTTGAGAAATTCAAGGCAAAATTTTTGCACGTACAAAAATCACCCCAGCGAGAGGGGGCAGGGGAGGAATTCAGCCTGGCAGGGTCGGCACGCGGGGAGGGACAGCATTTCACACTTCTGGAACCTTTCCAAAGGGCCAATATCCCTCCCTGCTGACTCCAGGAGCAAGACTTCTGCTCAACGCGGTCGGGCAGAGGATTTCCGAAGCTGATCATGGCAATTTGAGCCTCTTCAGATCCTCCTTGTTCCTGCCCAGAGTAGAGCAGTGCTTTTCAAAGCACGTGGAGTCCACAACCAAAAGTCTCAGCCAAATAGTGCACATAGCATTTTAAAGCAGCGTATCAGCGTACCACAATCACAAGTACAGCTAGTAAAGCTATCCATGGAGTTCACTGAGTGCTTTTGGGTTTCAGAAGAGGTATGCAGGGTCCCTGACTCTGTGCACAGCAGGATGAAATGGGTGTTTTCATTCAAACTAGAACTGCAGTTAAGATAAGGCAGCTAAACAGTAAAGTTCCCCTCAAAACTGTATTTTTACCATAAAGAAACAAGTGCATGATAGTTACACCACTTGAAAATCACCACCTCAGCCACAGTTAAGCAAAACTCTAGGAAGTCACCTAACCATGTCACCATGAACAATACTTTTGTCTCATCTGAGGACACGGTAGCTTATCTCCCTTCTACAACACATCTACTCAGCCACAGTCACAGCTCCCTACTGCCTTGTCCTCCCCAAAATCAGTGCATGCCCTAGCTCAAAGCTGTCATTTAAAGCCACAGTTGTTGAACCACAAGCAACATTTCAAAACTTTAGTTAACTGTGGGAGTTTCCACCATCCAGCTGCTGCTCTGCAACAAGAAATGAATTGCCCAGTATCATATTTTTGCTAAAATGCAGCAAAATGGAAGTAAATCTTCAGCCAAGGCAGACTGCAAGGAACTGGAATAAGTGGGTCTTCCTGTAGCACTTCCAAGGTTTTCTGTAGGAAGAGTGACAGAGGGGCTAGCATCCACCTCCTCTTGTGTTTTCAAATGCTAAATTCAATGCAGAGCAGGAACATCTCAATCTGCAAAGACTAATCCAAGTTGCTTTAAGGGAGTCAGAACTTCTTTAGTATCTCAGCAGCAGATGGGGCACAACCAGCAGGATCTCACCAGTTCTGCCAACCTCTTAAGAGGTCAACTGGTTGGAGAAAGTTGCAGACTCCTGAATACAACTTTTTGAAGTTTGTAAGTGCTTTTCCTTTGGGAACTATATGCAATAGCAAGGCATTAAAGCTGGATTCATCCAGCAGTGGCAAGGCTGCGCCTGGACTTTGCTGCTCCTGCACAGGCAGGATGGAGTAGCTGGCTCTGGCTGAATACCCAGCAGTAGACAACAAGCAAGTGTAGCAAGTGAACAAGAACAAAATTCCAATCTGTGCACACCTGATAGAAAATTTGATGGATTAAGAGGTGACCCAAACTGAAAAGGGGAAACATTTAAGAAAGGAGTCAAAAAGGGCACATGCTTTACAAACACTATGAGTAGCATCAGGCTGAAGAACTTGGCTCTCCCCATTTTGCTTGATGATAATATTCCTCCTCATGAAAAAGGGGAAAAGATGCTGGGAGAATTCTTGACTGTGTATCCAAAAGAAAGCTAACTCTAAAGCTACCAAGGCTGCTCTGTGCTCAGTCCCCATCTAGCCCACTGCTCCCATCCCAGCTGCTTGGGCAGGGAAGGAGGCTTGTGAGCATTCATGCACAGCCACAGTCCTAAACTTAATAGTTAGGGTATACTCTTGGTAAGGCAGAAAAATTCTGGGAAATTGGATTGGGCCTGAGAGCATTAGACTGAGGCAGACATGGAAAGACCACCAGAGGAAACAGAGATGTTCACAAGTGCCAGCCTGGATTAAGATCAGCATGGGTCTACCTGTCCCCAATGAACCTCTCCTGCTCCCCAGTGGGTGCGGAGTTGAGTTATCATTTATTACAAATTCTTCCTTCACTCCCGTTGCCACTGGGCCACCTGCTGAGCACAGCAGAGGAAGTCAGCTCACAAAGGGAGCTGGAAAAGACAAGGACAACTCTGCTATTGGAGGAAAAAAAAACCCTCCCTCCACTGTCTCCTCACACGTGCTGTTGTCTCAGGTCACCAACCACCCGATGGAGGAAGAGAAACCAGCTACCATGAAGGAAATGACTGCCCTTTTATGCCATGGACTTACAACCCTCTCCCACTGCTGAGACAGCTCAAATTTTTAATTAAGAAGTGCAGGATTATGCTTGTGGCAGAATAAAGAGGGGGAAAATATATCACTATGGAAAAATAACATTTCTTTTGTGGGCCCAGTGTATATGAAACCCTGGCTAGGTTTGCCAACAGCTGGTCCACAACCTCCACAGTATTTCTAGAAGTGCTTCCAGTCCAGTCTACTCAATTTAGCTAGAATAACTCACTCATTTCATAACAGCAGCTGGAGAGGTTTGCAGCCCTGCTGCTTTTAAAGAGGAGCAAAAGTCTGGATGATTTTTAGGAATGCAAACACAACAAACAAATAGAAGCAAGCCTTGGTTCAGTGTGATTTTAAATTACAGAGCATTCTCAGACATGATCCTACCAGGACAACAGCAGCTTTGCAGCTTGCAGGGAGTTTTACCCAACACACGGAACATTCTGCTTCTGAAACAAACACTGTTGCCTGAAAACGAGGGATATAGGAGAGCTCCTGCATGCACCCTTCTTTCCAGTGGTTGGAAGCTAATGACACTTGTTCTCCTGGGAGGGCTCCACTGAGAATCCACAGATGTCCTTCCCATTGCACTCCACATTCCACCAACTGTATGTCCTCATCACCCAGTTCCCATCCAGCTGAGGCAGGATGGCTGTGTGTGTCTCCAAGGCCACTGCAGTGGTTTACCTGCTCCCACAGTGGCTGGGCTGGACCATACCTCACAGAGCAGCTCCTGTCCCACAGCCTGGCTGATGGCTCCATGTGGCCTATGGGCCAACGTCCAAATTACAGTACATTTTAAATAGCACCCAGCAGGGTATCTCGAAGACAAGTGCTGGGCCAAGGAAAATCAGGAATGTTGGACAAGATGCAACTGTAGAAGGGGATGAGGGCAGAAAGTGTACTGGCAGAGCACTTGGCTTGCTCATTGCTGCAGCACTCCCTTCCCACATCCTCACTGGGCAGGGACCATCATATCATTCTTCTGGCTCTTCCCACTCTTTGGCTGCACCCAGCAGACAACATAATGAGAAATGCAATTCCAGACCAGCATACTGGTGCACCAAGTGGGATGTGGATAGGACAGAGGAGCAGCCAGCCAATTGCTGAATGTTGGGAGAGGACAAACAGAAAAGATGCTCTCTCTCTCTCTCTGTCTGGAGACATCACACATGCCAATCAAAAGTGAGAAAACCAGAAACTTTTAGTAACTTCTATTCCCAATGACAAGAATTTCATTGCCTTAA
Source organism: Bucco capensis (assembly GCA_013396975.1). NCBI lineage: Eukaryota > Metazoa > Chordata > Aves > Piciformes > Bucconidae > Bucco > Bucco capensis. The sequence continues at coordinate 458,671 of VWZO01016943.1, forward strand.
ACTTCTCCATGGTGGCTCCACCTGTTTTGCCAGTCCAAGTACCAGTAGTTGGAATAAGAATGGAGCATGTAAGGGCTCTCACACCAAGGCAGGACCACTCCTACCTGCTGCGTGCTGACGGCACACTCCAAACTGTACAGTCACGGAAAGCTGTATGGCAGGGTCAAGAAACCCTTCCCTGGCACAAAGCCACCAGAAAGTACCAAGATGCCTCCAAGTTAATGCCTTTCACAAAGACCAAAAAAGCAAGCAGAGCAGCAGTCTAAAATACCCATGCTTATATATTCTAGACCTCATTAAAACAAACAAAACGCAATTGTATGGAGAGGTGCTTTATTTTCTGTAACCTCTACCTGAATCCTTCCTAAGGGAGGGGATTGCATCTGCTGGAGGGCAGACAGGCTTTAGTGGTAACTCCTTTGCCTTTGAAGTACACTGAAAAATTTCAGCTTCTCCAAGGAGGGCTAAAGAGAGAGCAAAAATAGATTGGCCCCACTTACAACTAGGGAATGTGCACCACATCATCCATAAAACCTAAGTAGAGGGATAATTAAGCAGGCTTTAATTTTACAGAATTAATGCATGTGTTTAACCAGGTATAGAGCAGCTTCGTAACTTGCTTCAAGGGAGGCACACAAACATGTCAAGGATCCAAGCAGACTTAGGTGACCTGTGGAAGAAGTCATCTTTGCTACAGATTAAAAATCCTTGGTTTACAAGGTTGTAATTTACCCTGAAGATTAATACATCATAAGGGGCTGCAGCACCTCAGGCCTAGCCCCGCCACTTCCTTACCAAACCTCCTCTTTTCAAATAAGCAAAATGTCAGATGGCATCAGGTCAGCCTCAAATGGGATTTCTCTTTCCCTGCCTTGACTGCTAGCCACTTACCCAGCTTACCTTGAAGGACATGTAGTACAGATCAACTGAGGTGAAGCCCGAAAGGACAGAGGTTACGTTATTCCCTTCACAGACGGGAAATTTGCACATACACACAGCAACCTTTGTGTTGTATGGAAAAGATGATTTCTTACTCGAAAAATACTGTTCATGTCAGCCACAAGGACTGCTCCGGGAGGAGAGGTTGCAGTGTGCTCTGGCAAGCAAGAAACAAGAAACTGCTGCTGGGTTTTGGAGCGATATCCCTGTTACAGAAACTCTCCCCAACTGGTTTTTGTCTTTTCTTGGCCAGCACAGGGGCAGGATTTCCAAAGTTTGTACTTTCGACAGCAACTGAGGGGAATTAGTTTGTCAGTCACTTCCCGAAAGTCCATCTCTTGCACCAAAATCTGATCATTACCACTGGCGTCAGCCCCAGCTAAATGCTACCACAGCTCACAACAGGGATGAGCCCCATGTCTTTAGAGATGGAAATTGTAAGAAAAATTTAAGTATCTACATCTCATAGAAAGATACCAGCCTGAGACTCTTCAATAGCTTTCAAGCTATTTTTTCCCTTGTATTTTCCCTGACACCAGAGATTTCCAAGTGGTGCTCTGGTACCCACAAGTGCCACAGGGGAAGACTGTGTTTTCAGCTACACATCTGACAAACATGAATGTCTCCATGAGAAATTCAAACAGGGCATCAGTGCTGAGAAAGCTCAGGATCATCTCCCCATTGCTTTATAATCACTAGTTTACATCCCAGGGAACCCATAACAACCACTGTGCAAGCCAGCCCCAGGTATGCTCACACTGCAGCATGTGCCACCGTCTTCCTTCACCACTATCTGCTCAAGTGCCACTCATCCAGCCCTGATGGACAAAAGTCAGTGTACTTGCAACAGAAGGGGTTTAGCAGAGGGATGAACAGATGTGTAGGAGATGCAGGTATCAAAAGCATTAAGTTGTGTGACACCAAGATCCAGCAGCAGAAGAGGGGCAGAAACAAAAGAGTAAGGGAAGTGGTGAAAGGAAGCACCAACAAGACTCCTTGTCTCTCTTCCTGCACATTTTCCCATTATCCCACTTCTTCCTCTCCAAACCATGCAAGTGGTTGATGCTCCCCTTCCTTCTATTCCCTGAGGACTGGCCTCTCCAAAGCTCCAAAACCAGGATAACTAAACAAAATTTTTAAATCCAAAAACAAAACCAAAAAGATTCCCACTCCCACCAAAAAAAGCAAACAAAAGAAATTCCACAAAAAAAAAAAAGGATGCCTTATCTTTTTCAGAAAAACCCTTCTACACTGCTAAACTCTAGCACTATTTCAGACATTCATTTTCTGCCACTAGCTCAGCTCTGACGACAGAAAGGAAAACTACTCCTTTTCCTTTTCAGGTTGATTCCTGGTAATGAAATATCCAAAAGCCAGGGAAACAAGCATTTCCAGGCTGTGAGGGCTTTGTTGGTTTGTTTCTTTTTTGTTTTGAAGTGCAAAAAAAACCCAAACCCCAAACCAAACAACAAACAAACCCAAAAGCATTACTTTCATGATGCTGGCCACAGCACTTTAAGCCAGTGAGGTCTCACTGAATATTGCTATGATAAAACCTGCAAGAAAAGATAATACTTAAGACATTTATAGGCCTTTTATTTCTTTGTAAATAAATCATGAAAGCTGAAAAGAAAGAATGATTATTTCTGCCCTAGCTTTGGGAAAATTAGGGAAGAGAGGGGGAAAAGATGCCTTAACATTTTACTAAAAGGACACTTTCTTGGGAGACCTCTCTTGGGAGCTCCCATTAGCTCATTCTTGCAGCTTCTTTGAAGCAACATCAACAACAGTAATTTAATTCACAGTCCAGATAAAAGGCATTTCCAAAGATGTGAGGGGAGGGAGAAGAGCTTTAGTAGGACATTATGAGTTTAATTGAGTCCAGTTACCTGCTGCCTGTTTGGATTTAACTCCTGACAGCTCATCCTCCACCAAACAACAGAACTGCTGTAGATAACCACAGGGGAAGAGGGGGAGGAATGAGTGTCAATGCTTGCACATGCAAAAGAACCCTGTAACATCTTTAAATTGCAGTCAAAATGGATCAGATCACAGTGGGCACTGCCCAGACCTTGCAAAGAGACATGACCAGTGTGGTCATGCTGGGAACAGGAGGTCATGCTGAGACAAGGCATGCTCCAGCCCAGAGGGTTTGATTCAGCTCCTCTCCAGGGCCCTCTGAACATAAGGAGCAGGAGAAGAAATATGCATAAAGAATTGCAAGCATCCACCCCCAAACAGCCACTTGGGAGAAAGAGAAATAAAAAGCCCTTATCTGGCAGGGTTTTAAGGACTCCTGACTAATGGCAAATCATTCATCACTATGACTCCAATGTGCAAGTCGAAGAGGACCATCCCCTTGATGGGGAAAGGGCAGGAACAAGTTTCTCCATTTCCAGTCAGGTTTCTCCATTTCAAAAGAAAATTAAATTCTTATGAGAAGCAACAAGCCCGTGGGGACAGGAAAACAGTTCACTGCAAACACAGAAGGATCAATATGACCATCACTACAGGATGACCTCTCCAATGACAGAGATGCTGCAAGAGGGTCCATGTCCACAGCACCCATCACACCTCTCCTTCCCTAGCAAGCAGGAAGATAGGTCAGTTGGCAAAGGCACTGCATGAGTGGCAGTTACACCTTTCTCCTTCATTGAACTATCAAGACTGGCTTCAGGCTCCCCTTCTCTGCAAACTGGAGATAAAAATCTGTGAAGATATGTAATCTATACAGCAGCCTGGCTTTCCTGGCCCAGCCACTGCTGACAAGCTCGGCAGCAGCACCCCTAAAAACATCCTGACACATTCCCTGTGCACACACAAACAAACAAAAAACCCACCAGGCTCAGCTGCTTTTGTTCTGACAAGTGAGAATACATTTACTGAAGTTGGAACAGACAATTTCTTCTAAAGAGAGAGAAAGGTGGAGAGAGCACAACCAAAAAAAAAAAAAGGCAAGAAGAGAAGTAGGCAAGTTGCATGAGAAGTGATAACAGAAAAAGGTTAACAAAAAACCCACAAACCTGGCTATGTTTCCCATTAGGAGAAACCTCCTTGTAAACACCACATCTGAGTGGTGTGCAAACCAGGATGGACACAGAGATGAAGTGACCAGTGTAAGGTATAGACAAGCCCTACATCTACTCAGAGGTACCCAATCCTGCAGCCTCCTGGATCTGGGAGTTGAAAAACCTACCAGACAACTGAAGAGAATAAAACTGCCCTCAATGCCAGTGTTGTTCTAGACCAGAGCAGGGATGACATTTTAGAGCTGCTGTAAGACACTGGTTTACCTTTCTGGGGAAAATTTCACCAACTACAAGGGAGTTCAGGGACATCAACCATATTCTGCTCTTCATGGAAAGCCCTCAAAGGGCCAGAGATGCTCACATAACCCATTCCTTCAAATGAGACCTCAAACTGCAGCACTGAGAGAATTGCCAGCAACAAGGTTGGGCACCATAAAGAGACAAAACCCGTTTGTTTGAAGTAAGTGTGCAATGACAAACTTCACACACCATTGTGTCCAGCTGGCAAGAGCCAACCTGTCCCTGCAGATATGGTGGCATCAGTTTCTGCCCTGTTCTTCCTCCCCAGGATTTCTCAATATCCAGTGAAAAGCTGCATTTTTGTCTGCTACAAACCCATGCCTCAGAGACATTTAGAAGATGTAAAACATCACCTTCCATTTAAAGAAAAATATTTTCCAGCCCTCAAGGAATGGGAGAAGAAATATAAAAAGCACAAAAATGCAACCAACGTGCATTCCCACACCTGAAACCCCAGAAAGCAAATAAAACCAACCCAGTTATATTTGTTGTTGTTCACTTTCAGTTCCCAGTATCTAAAGCCAAGTCTGCAGGTTTTACTGGGAGGGAGAGAACAGGACAATGAACTCATCACTTCTAACATACTGAAAATAATCTGCTCCTTGGACCTGTCTGTCCAGTGCAGTGATGGAAGAGAAGGAGCAGTAGTATTTCACACTCCCAGGTCCACGGTCTACATCCATAATCAGCTCTCCAATACCACCACATGCTTCAGGAGAAGATCCAAGCAGATTTATAGGAGGTTCATTCTGGATTACAAGTCCCCAAGGAAATTTTCCTCCCAACACCCACAAGCCAGAGGTTGATTTACACCCAACATATAATAGACTATATTCCTCAGAGATAACTCCTTGTCTTCAATCCTGCTGCCATTCCTGCAACTGGAGGCTTGGTTTGTTTTAACAGCTGTAGAGTTTATAAATACTGAAAGCAGCACTCAATTTAAGCTGGAGACAGTTAAACTGTCTCAGATCAACAGGACACCAAGTGGTAAGGACCAGTAATGAGATGATGACACATTCATAACCTAAAGCTTTCATTAAAACCTTGCAGCCCAAGAAAGCTCACCCCTTTGGAGCAGAAACATTTGGATCTTGTTAAGTGCTCAGAGCAAATTTTTGCACAAATCAGCAAAACCTGGGGAGAGTTCCTGAAGAGCACAGGTATCTGTTAGGCAAAAAGTGGGGAAGTACCAGCCAGGAGGTTGTAATGAGGTGGTGCACAACCCATTTCAGATGCCATTGAGCACTTTGGCATGCATGCACAGTGGTACCAGCAGGTCAGGAGCCCTCAGGAAGCAAATTCAAGGAAAACCAGAACTCCTGAAAAGAAGTTGCTGGATGCCAGAAGGCCCTAGACAGAGCTTGTTTCATCTGCAAGCACAAAACAGTCTCTCCTCCAGTTTTTAAGTATTTTTAAAGGTACAATATTGCTTTGCCCAGAGCCACAGAACATACACCAATCAACTGCAAAACCAGGCATTTGTCACAGCACCTGTGCTGGTGAAGCCATTGATATGGTGCTTATTTTGATAAGCACCACAGTAGGTAATCTATCTCCCAGAATGGGAATGCTGAAATGATCTAGAAGTCCACATCCAAACCTATCTTTGGGGACCAGGGGCCACTGACTATAACTTGCTCAAATACCACTAAGGGTCAGATCATCCCTCCTGTACAGCACATCTCCCTGCTCCAGTCCTCAGCTGTGTGTGCACATAAGAGCACTTCCACATCCCACTGGGGTGGTACTCTCAGATAATCATCTTCAAGATGTATGAAAAGTTGGCAGGGCTATGGCAGAAAACAGTCCTTTACAGAGATGATCTGATACTGTTGTTTTGCCCTTGCAAGTGTTTCTAACACCACTAAGTGTCTCAAGGATACAGGCACTTCCAACATCATCCACCCAAACATAAGTGATGGAAGACACCAAAATTTAGAGCCTGGAAAACCATGCAAACAAAGCTCTGCCAAAACATGTGTCTAACTTTTATAGCTGTGCAAAATCAGATCCAACTGTTCTGCAAGTGGAAAGTCCCTCTGTCTATCCAACTACAAAAATATCTGCTTCTGAAAGAAACTTCAATCAAGCAAAAGAGACAGTAAGCACCAGCTATGTTTTACAATGCAGAAGGTGAAGCCACAAAAATATAACCTTGGGAGAGTGCTAACACCCTAATGAAATAAGACCCAGAACAGACAAAAAAATGTATATACAAAAAAAGAAATGGGCAAAAGCACAACCCTCCCTTACTTTCGTCCACAGTTCTGCCCCATGACCATGTGCCACAGAAAGACAGTTCTGTTCTGGGCTGAACAGAAAAAAAAAAAAGAAAATTAAATTCTTTTGTTTGGATGTAATGAAAAGCAATACCAATCACTTTTCAAATTAAATTTTGTGTTCAATTAGCTTTGTGTGCCTTTTTTTTTTTTTGTCTGTTTAACATCACATACCAAAAAAAGTCACTGCTTTTTCCAGAATGGTCTCCTCCTGGTTCTTCTTAACACAAGATGATGAGGAGTTCAAATATCCCCAAACCACTATCACATACAGGAACCGTCTGGACAAAGAACAGCCAAAAAAGGGGGGAAAAAGCAACCTTTCGTGGCATCTCATCTTCAGACCTTTCACCTTCATGGGGTTTGTGGTGCAAGAAAAGAAAGGGAAACCGTAACACAATCTGGCATGTAGAAGCACATTTAAGAAAGCAAAGCACCAAGATTGATTAGAGTGTTGCACTGCTTTAATAAAGAGCCTAATGATGTCCAAATTACAGCAAAGCTCAATTGTGTAACCAAGGAGCCAAGATTTCATCCTTGATAAGGACATGGATTTCTATCTCGCAGGAGAAGCCTGCAGTTCACTAACAAAGATGACCTTTTACATTATACTCTTCAAGGCCACAATTAGCTGGAGAAATACTGTACTCACTTGGCAACATGAGTTTTTGTACACTCTGCTAATTTTTAGCAGAATCTTGCCAAGACCATTACCATCTTCTAACAAGACCCAAAAAAAAAAGAAATACAAATACAAACCCCACTGCTCTCCAGATCCAAATTACTTTCCACAATGCAATGCAGTTTTAATTAAGATGATTAAATTACAGCAAAAAAATGATTAAGATGATATCCCACAGCAAACCACTAAAGATATAATACCTTAATCCAGAAGAAGCTGGCATACACATATCCATGATAAAGTATTCATGAAAAGCTAGAATTTTACACATGAACCAATTTTACATCACTCAAACAATACCTTGGGAGATATTTGTCACAGGTAAAAAAACTGTGACATCCATCAACAGAGCACAGTTTTTCTGAGACTACACAGAAAGAAATCTACACAGAAAAAATTGAAAAGGGTACAATTACTGTGACAATGTTTCTACAGCTCAAAGGAATTTGGGGGTTGAAATAAATGGTTTCCTTCTCCTTCCCATGGCTCCCAAAATCAATTCTACATACAATTCTCTTTTTTTTGTTAAAGAGACGTTAGATCAGAAATGCATGTGAAATCAGGTCACTGCAATAATCATCTACATGGTACATTTCCACTATTGCCTATTAAATATGAGGTTTAAATGAATGAGGAAAGTCTCAGATCCATATTTCACCAGTGGAAATTATTAATATAAACATAGCACAGCTCAGGTTTTAAAACTTACCATCCAACTGGGCCTAGTCTCCTTTGGAGATGGGTAAATGGTATTAAATTAACTGACAGGGTTTAAAGGCAGCTACATGGAGGCACATAACCCATTAAGACCTGGGAAAGGATCCTGCAACACAGCCCTGGGCTGCAGGTAGCTTCTTGTGGTGCTTCAGCACTGCCTAAGTTCAAGCAATGGTAGCTTCAGCGTATGTAAAAAAAAAAGCTGTGTCAATGTGATGAAAAACAGTTGCAAACTAGTTACTTCTAGGTGCAATCTTCTGGAAAACCTCTGCAGGGACAGTGCCCAGTGACAGCAAATGGTAGGAGAGATTCACAAAGAGGAGGAACAGTTGACATAGCTCTGGATGGTGCCTCTCCCAGATGGGACAAGAAGGGACAGGACTGCTTGGGTGGGTGGAGAACTGAAGCACACAGCAGCAGTTGTGCCATGCCATGCCACTTGGCCAGGGACTGTTTTATTCTGAGTACAGATGTAACACTAAATGATATTAAGAAGTGTAGCTGAAAGTACTAAGTAACTAAGCTTTGCTTTGCTCTGAACCTCTGACTTGCCTAAGGCTGACCCATACCAGTTTTTGCAGAGTTAACTACATCAGAATCAAGGCCCCCAGTGTAGATCCATCCCTAAAACAGTGCTATGCTTTATATCTGGGAGTCCCTTAGGGCTGTTTCCTTGTTCATGTTAGCTGTTATATTTCAAAAATTCCCTAAAAAATAAGAGCAAATAAGAAAATAAATCTGCATGTCACATTACATGGAGCTACTAACAACCATGCAGAGTTGCCCAACCACTCAGGGATTCAGGATACAAAAACTCTCAAGAGCTCTTTAAGGACAAGTGCATTTGTGAAACTTGGAATTTGCCTTTTTTTTTTTTAAATATAACTCTGAATGCCCAGTTAACACTGGTTTCCTCCCAGTAGTAATTAGCTGGATCTGACAAGAGGCACGACCCACTCCAGGTGAGAGGTTAACTTTGTATTTTTCTTTAACAGACGAAGAAAAGCCTAAATGGAGAGAGATAAAATTCCAACATAAATCCTCCACCACGGCTGCTATGAAATAACCCTTTTGTTTAATTATTATGAGTTGGATCTGCAAACACCAGATCCCGATGGACAGAGAGCAGCTGTTACTCTAACAGAAAGACATTCATCTTCCCTCCTCTGGACCCTGAAACTCTATCAACAATGGCTGTAAAACGACCCTCAGCTCCCCCCTCTTGGAGTTTTTGCCTGGCTTTCATATTCAGGCCTATTTTTAGCCAACTTTGTCTTGTCATACTGCACTTCAAAGTTTTGCACGTTAGCCAATTCAAAATCCTTTCCATGCACAAAAAGTGTTGGGGACATCAACGGGGAGATTCTTCAGTGTGGGCTGCAAGAAGGGCACGTCCCTTGCTCGGGGTTTCTTCTTTCATCAGCAATTCATTGAGAAGGAGCCTATAGACACAGGTACACTGCCAGATGTACTTTCATCTTAGTTATCTAACAGGGCAGAAGTGATCTCATTTACCTTTGGGGCTTACAGTTACCTTGGAAGAGGTTCTTGGAGCTGTTATTTACATAATAAATAGTCAATCTGTACAGGATTGCATGGGAAAGGAAATTCTATTACCAAAAAAAAAAAACCCAACACTTGTTTGCTTTTAGCAGCACTAGCTCCATCCCATTAGATGATAGCAAAAGCTATCTATGGAAAATTATCTATAGCCATAAAATTTATCTGTAAAAGACTTCCCCAGTTATCTCAGGTACAATATAAATGTTAAAATACCCCCTAGGAACAGATGCATCATGCCAAACTCCCTGCTGATGCAAACAGGCATGGTGCCAGTGCTTCAGCCAGGCGACAGCCACGAGGACAGGCACTTGCAGGGACCTATGGTACATTCAGTGGGTTGGGGTTTTTTTTGTTTCCTTCCTTTTTTTTTTTTTTCTTTCTTTCTTCCTTTTTCATCCATCACCTTCAAGACTCAAGCTGAATGAGCTTTGTGCCACCAAGCTGCACCCGTGAGGGGAAACTGCCCAGCAACAGCAAGCATGCTCATCAGAAATGCTCCATGAGGCTTTGCTTTTCTTTATCGCCTGCATAAAGGAGCCTGGAAATCGGGGACAGAGAGCCACCGTGTTGCTTCAAAGACTCCAAAAGATGATTTAAATCTACACAGGAATTTCTTGCTATATGTAAGCATGCTGAGCCTGCCCTTTCTACAGGCCCCTGCTTCATGCTTTCATTGCTAAAAGATGCTCCAGGAGCATCTAAGGAAGGAACTAAGGTCTGTTGTAACAGTAAGGCAATAAAACATCAGCCATCAGATAGGAAAAAGCCCACCTCCATGAGTTTTGGGGTTTTCTGTGTGTTCTGTTTGTTTTGGAAAAAATGAAAAAAAAAAAAACCAACCAAAAAACATTTGTCTTTGAAATATTCCAAAGGAAGCCAAGGAACAGGGATGAGGCAACTCTGTGAGAGCATCCCCACCTGAGGGTCCACACGCAGCATTTCTGCCAGCTCTGATATTACTACTGGCATCAGGCACTCAAAACTCCACATCATGTCTGCCAACAGCCAGAGCCAACATCCCAGTAAGGCAGCACCAAACATCAAATGCACTGTCCTCCTCTTCTCCTTCTGGTTATACCAAGTTTTATCTCCTGTGCATCCCAGGGTTTACTCTACATAAACAGAAATTTCACAGCAGGGAACTGCTTCAAGAATGTCACAACAGTGCCTATCTCACCACCTCAAACCCTCTTTTTAGGAGTCAAGCAAATGAGATGCAATAGGTATTTGGGAAAATACCTTGCCCCAGGCATAAGAATGTGCTTTAGTAGAGATTTTCCTATAAAAATAAAAGCGTCTGACAAGTTGTGGGTGCCTATGAAAGCAAGGGATTCTGAGTTCAAACTTTTGTGCTACCCAATAGCTGCCCAGCTGTAATTGGATACTCCCACCATGAAAACCCAAGGACAACTGAATTTCTCAGCCTGCACATATAGAGGGGAATTAGCATTCTTAACCCATTAATTACTCTCAGGAACTAATGCGGCAATACAAACCCCACTGTGTTGTAGTAGTCGTACGGGGGAAAGAAAAATAAAGGCTTGGAGAAAAGCGAGCCACGTGCCCACAGGCTGCACTGCCACCTCTCAGTTGCCCCAAGAGGGAATTTGCTGGGGCAAGGCTACCACCAAGATAACCACAAATCTGCACTTTTCTGAGCAGCCTCATCTCAAGCCAACCACTATTTCCCTCTGCTGAGCACAAGGACTTCTGCAAATCCATGCGGTAGCAAAGCAAATGCCTACTCATGCTGGAGTGTCTACGAAGCTCACAGGCTCCTCCAAGACCAGGTCCATAGTTTCCTTATAACCCTTAATAGTGTAAAGCTCAGCTTGCTGTCTTAGAGGAAGGCTTGAACATCAGCTGTAAAAAGCTTGAATGCCCTCCTTTCCCCCCTCAACATCAAGTATCAATGGCAAAGAGAGCAAGTGGAGATGGGAATTTGCAGATAGCTCAGTCAAACTGCAGCAATAGCCTCCAGTCTGCAGAAGCAAGGTAGAGACTGCAAAACATGAGAACAGCACTAAAAGGCCTAAATACCCTTATTTTATGAAGTGCTTTTAAAAAGTCACAAAAAGGAGACAGAGCTTGATTGAATATTTCTTCACTTCAGACCCATGGTTGCATTCCTCCCTCCCCAGGAATTCACAACTGTCCGCAGAGGTAAATTACATATAAGCAAAATATTCCCAAAAGCCAAATTTAAAAAGTTGCACACATTATACAAGGCATTTAAATAGATAATGTCAGAGGAAATAAGGGTTAGCCTAGTCTGACCATTTGATAGATCAGGCACAAATAGAGCTAACTTTATCCCTCTCATCCACTCAAAGGCTTATAATCTCACACCTTGGAGCAATAAATTAGGAGGGAGCATTACGTTAGCACTGCAGTCAGCACACAGAAAATTTAAACTTGTGCTACCAGTTAGAAAGAAAAAAAGTTCTATAATGGGGAAAGCTTTAAATAAGAAGAGAAAAAGAGAGGCACAGCACCTATGATACTACAGAGCAGTGTCAGCTACAGAGGACTTCTGTGGTTTGGGGCTTGTTCAGCACAGCTCTGGGATTTTGGATTGGTCTGGAAAGTGCCTGAGACATGTTCATTTCTCCCAGTTTTTGTTTATTTCTCTATAAAACTGACAGCAATACATTCCATTTGCAGCTTTACTGGAGGAGGATTAAGGCACCCCCTCTGCTCCCATGAGCCCCTTTTTCTTCCTCCATCATCTCACAATCCAGGTCTTAATTTACACGAGCATCCACTTAGCTAAAAATTAGCATAGTTCAGACTGTAAAGCAGTGCAGTCACAAAAGGATGCAGTCTATTCTCTTTAAATGAAGAGAAAGAACTCATATATGGATCTATTACTAGGACACTGAGACAGGAGAAAGAAAAATACCACCTCTGGCTTGATAAAATTATCAGAACATTCCGGTTTTCCCAGCAAATTTAATTCCAGGTGGACAAAAAAAGGATAATGTGGTGGGTCAGAGAACCAGCTATGGACCCAAGAGCATAACGAGCAAAGCTCTTGCCCTGCCACCGATTCCCAAGATCTCTGAGGAGCCACTCCCACCACAGAAGAGATGGGAACACCTCATAAACTTTTATTATATCCCATAAATTATGCACTATAGGAATAGGATGTAAATACAAACATCCACGGATACAAGTTTTACTTCTAACAGCTCTTATGCAAATATTTTAACAGTTTCATTTCAGCTTAATACACCTCTGCTTCTCAAACCCATCAGAGAGCAAAAAAATGATGCTTCAGGTCAGGGTCACCTTCTGCCCAATACCTGCAAGGCAACAACCCTGCTCATACCCAGCTCCACATCCTCCCCTGAGTAACCTCCTCCTGCCCACAGAACTCCCCTAAGACCAGAAACTGAATCTGTGATGAAATGGCACACCAAGCTGGGAACTGCAGAATTATTAATGAGAAAGAGGTAATTCACATCTTCCTCCAGCCAAGCACAAACAGGCTCACTCCTTCCTCTGTGCTTCTTTTATATTTAAATTTACAAACCTATAGGTGTGAGCCAGCCCCAGCTTGTGGGCAACCCAACCCAAAAGGGAAGGATCTTCTCTAAGAGCAAAACCACACTGATCAGCTCCAACAAAGCCACCAAAAAGGAAAGAAAAACAATCCTATAAGGTGGCCAGAGCACACTACCAAGTTAAAGCCAAGTTAAAGATTTTAGATTTTACCCAATACAGAAAGGCTTCTTCATTCACATGTGGTTTTTTTTTTAGGATAGGTACAAAATATTTGGTGTGACCTTAGGTAAGACACTTTACAATGCAGCAGGGAGCACTTGCAGATAATAACATTTTCTCATGCTTGGCCCCTCTGCTCAGTGTTTTTGGAGCAGGAACCTTCTCTCTACACAAGCAGCACTTTCCAAAAGAGGAGCTGTATTTTTCAAGACACCTAGACATCAGTAACATTTTTTTCTTAAGTAGCATGATGGACCAATGCCACATGCAATAAGATAATCAGAGCAACAAGACTCAAATACTGGCAAAATAAGAGGCATTTGTGTGCTGCAGAGAAGCATAGTATTGTTTTACAGTGTACATTGACAATTGCTGCTCTTAACTTCAACTTTGAATTGAAGCTACACTGTAGTAAAGGAGGAAGATGACAGAGAGAAAAGAACATGAAATTGGTGAAAAAGACCAACATTTATATTCAAATCTAAGCATAAAATGTGATGAGTCCGCAGAATGCAGGCAGAGTGTTTCTCTGGCCCAAGTGGCTCAAAAGAAAACTTGTAAGAAAGATTTGGGGTGAGGGGTGGGAGGTAAATGATGATTTTTTAAATTTTCTTTTACTATACCTTAAAAGGAGCAAATGACTGAAGAGACAAAAATTATTTCAGAACAAAGTGATAATGAAGAGATTAGATATTAGTTGATCCTCAATGGTTAATGGAAGAGAAAGGCAGAGGATAGCTTATACTGGTGAATGCTGTGGCCACAAACACCTCTCTTAAACACATCCAATTTCACTGATGTGAAAATCTCCACATGAAGGAACAGGCAAAAAAGAGCTTAAGTGGGAACAGGGTGCAGAATGCCAAGTGCTACACTGAATAATTCAGATGCAGGCAGTGCTATTGGCCAGGCAAGAAAATCACACCCCCCTGCTAGTTTTAAAATCAAAGGCCACAGAAGGATAAAAGGGAAAGACAACACCTCTTTAAAGCAGAGATTACTGCTCTGCAGTTCCCATTTCCCAACTTCCCACAATGTTTTGTTACAGCTAGAGCACAGGAGCTGGAGTACTGCAGGAATGCCAAGGTATGGCACCACACTGCCCACATCCCACCAAAGAACCTGGAAAACACTGCTGCCTTTCTGATACCACTCCTTCAGTCCAACAGCAAGAAAAAGCCAACTCTAAATCAGGTACCATTCAACCTTGACTTTGCAAGGATTGTCTTCTCAAGACTTTTTTAGAGCACATAAGCAGTTCTTCAGTTGCTGAAGTGGAGGGTAAGACCCCATCAAGACTTTCCCTTGGGTCTTGATTACCACTGAACTCAACCAGTTCTCTCCTGTGCCTCTACCCTTCCCAAATTAAGGCAACACTTCTTCAGCACTGGCTGATGGGGCTGAATACACAGATTCCCAGGTGAGGGATAGGATGCACTGTATGGAGATGCCATGCCACTGGTGTTTGGTACCACACTCCCAGGAGAAGAGGCGTCAAGCAGATGACCTTGCCTTGGCCACACACAGCCAGAAATGGAGGTTATAGACTACAGCTTCTACATTAAACTCAAAAATAACTGTCCTGAGTGTTTGATACAAAGGTATTATATTTTATGGGGCTTGAAAGATGCAGTGCTACTAAAATGCCATCTAATTCTGACTAGTCACAGAAACTTCCCATGGTCAACTACTATTACCTTTACATTTCGGAATTGATTCTAAAAGCAGGCCCTAAAACATGACAGCCAAAACACCTTCTACTACAAGGCCTCAAAGTGTTGTAACTTTAATTTCTATACATTTTATTTTAAAGGTGGTATGGCTTTTTAGCAACAGGGACCACAGAGACAGAGCACACAAGTACACCTTTGCTGGGTATCCAGCCTCAAACCATCTCTTCCATCTACTTCCTTGGTTCTTGATAAATTCAGGTAAACATCCCTTGGTTCTATTTACACCTGTAACACTTAGGCAGAGAAACCCACTCCATGGACAGACACAATGCAAATCACAGCAGCAGGATTCCCTGAGCTGGGCCTGTCATCCCATTACCAATGCTCCAAAAGCTGCCCTTGCTCCATCTCCACCTGTCCCAGTCCTGCTTCCCAGAACTGGTGAAGCCAGACTGATCTGCAAAGCAAGGAGTGCATGGACAGGGGAAGGCTTGCAGCTGGTGGGAAAGGGAGGAAAATGGTGGGAGGGAGGGAACAAAACCAACAAAAATCTAAAAAAAAAAAAAGTAAGGAAAAAAAGTGAGGCTGGCCTCTTCCTTTCTTCTCTATCATCTACTCAGTGGCAGCAGGGGAGGTCTACTACAACTGTTGCGTCACGTAAAGCACAAAAAACCCCTGACAAGTATGTTCTAGCTGATGGAGACCAGAGTGGACAGGAGGCTGGTGACAGCTCCAATGTGAGGAGGAGACCTCTGCTTTAATTGGCTGTTTCTTACTATCTCATCAAGTGAGCAGGAGCATTACAGCCTGGATGGGCTGCTCAAAGACACAAGAAATGGCAGAAATTTCAGCCTGTAAATACTTGAACTAACTACCCAGCCTCAGGTTAGACTCTCACTCCAGTGCAGGAAGAATGAAATTTTTAACCCTCCCTGATCCACAAAAACCTATACCAGTGGAGAAGATGCTTTGGAATGGAAAAGGGTGGGGAGAAAGGGGGGATGTTAAACCACAGGCTGTGCAGGACCCCGGGAGGTGTTTATAAATAATGGCACTAAAAATAATACACTGTGCACTTGCATCCCTAACATAGCATTTTCTTCTCCACAGAACTGTGACAATGGTTATCTCAGTGGTATAATTATCTAGATTTGATGACATTAAAAAAATATATATCCCAAACACCTGTTCAAGAGTTTTGTGTTTTTAAAGGCCATTGCCATTAACCTTGGGCCATGCACTTCATTGTGTTTAATTAGCAAGCTAATGAAGCCAGTTTTATTCCCTTTCTCAAGCACAAGAGGATAAATACAAGACAGTAAAAGAGGAGACCAGATCCATTTGCAGCATAGTTCACTGCTGCATGGCATTACTTAAACTTGGACCAAAATAAAGTAATGGCTCGGGAAAACGTGTTAGCAATGCCTTCTGTGAGACCAATCCTTTTACACCTTCTGCATTTGCTAAAGCTCAGAGATTGAAACACGATTTCTGAACATTTGGGCTGCAGAAAATTTGCAAACAAAAGGCTAAAAATGAACACAATGTTTTCCTCAATGAATCCTCCGTATTCCCAAAATTAAGCACAGCAGATTTTTATGGGGTTTATTTATTTAAAGAAGAGCAGCCCCTGCTTGCTTTGTCACAACCAGCCAAGGTAGCAATAAGAAGCATCAACAATGGAGGTCAAGCCATCTTCAAAAAGCCCACCACTTCTACACAGTCCTAACATACACAAAAGACAGACTTCAAGCAAAGCCCTGTGCTATGAATCCCAGCAACACATTGCAACTTTGGGTATTTGGGGTTGTTTATGTATTTGCCTTTTTTTTTTTCTCCACTGAACAGCTTTAGGAAAAACTGGACAATGAAGATCACATTGATAAATATAAGCATCACAAGAAAGGCAGAAAGGCTTTAAAAGAGAGGGAGGGATTTGCAGAATTGCTAATGCACTGATTTAATGATTCAAGACCTTTCTGAATAAACAGAATTATTTCCATTTGCTAGGGTTTCTTTATTGTATTTTCAGGAGGGGAGGAAAAAGTCAGCATAGGTATGCTCCATCAGATTATCCTTTTCATAACATGATATATTTAAGCTTTCAGGGTTAATTTTTTAAAAGCAGTATCTTTTTTCCTCCAACTTAAAATTTCTGCCACTATATGCACACAGCCATAGGATCAGGTTAAAAACAAAACACCAAAACCAAACCAAAACGCAAGCCCATACCCAAAACAATAACAACCACCAAAGCCACCAACCCGGAAGCCATCTCTTTTATTGAATCACCCGAGATAAAAGGATTCCAAGATATATGGAAAGAAAATACATTGGCCATAAATCTCCTTTATGCACATAATAGAATTTTCCAGCCAAGAGAGCTGTTGTGATGATAGCAACGCCGAGCACCACTCCTGATGGTACACACACACATACATACACCCTGCTCCTTCCAAAATACCTGCTCTCCCTCAGCCCCGCTGTGTAAATACAAGCCCGCACAACCCCCTTCCTAACACATGGAAACAAAGCTGCGTGCAAGCGTCCCAGCGATCAGATAAAAAAAAATAAAACAACCACCAAAAACCAAACAAACAAAACAACAAAAAAAAAACACCCACAACCACACCAACCAAGCTGCCTTTGCTCACCATCAAATTGATTTTGTTTTAATTTTTCTTGCCCGCTCCCTTTTTATTGCCACAGACACCTCAACTCACACTTTCGATGTGACTAAAAAAAATAATAACAATGAAGCTATGGCACTGTTTCTGATGCCAAATGCAGGCGGTGGCAGTGCATATTTAATGGGCACTCGGAACAAAGGAAGCCCGGCTGCAGGAGCGCCCCGGGGCTGGCTCTACCCCCTCCTCGCTCCCTGCCCCTTCCCTAGTGCTGGGGAGGGAGACACACGCGGGGAACCCCCAACACCCACCCCCTCCACAATACATCCGAGGGGAACTCCCTGGCTACCCGTCGCGAAGCGGGAAAAGGGCACACACGGCTGCAGCATCGCTGCCTCCCACACCCTGCCCCCGGGAAGCCCTCGGCCACAAACAGC
>VWZO01016943.1:476726-561579 GCA_013396975.1 Bucco capensis
GGTAGGCTCAGCCCCTGGAGGAAGGGGAGGGGGTTCGGGGGGGTCGTGGCGACCAGGCAAGGAGCAAAGAGAGGAGGGAGCAAAAGTGCTGCCGCCCCTATTTCTCCTGGGGAATATGCAGCAATAATAAAAAGGAATGGGGAAAAATAATCATAATAATAAACACAAAATGAAAACAAGGAGGGAACGTGCGAAGCGTAGGGATTTCCAGCGTGCTCGCCTTTTCAGTGCTGGAGGGAGGGAAAGGGGCTNACCCACCCCCGGTAACCTCCCTGCTTCCCCCCACTCCAGCAACACCCACCTAAAACTAAATGCCCATTTTTTGTTAAAAGTTTCCTCGATATCACGCCGTGTTTACATTGCCATTAATTCCCACAGGCTGCCTGAAGGGAACAAAAAGCAGCACGGGAAAAGGCTCGTCCTGCAAGCAGGGAGAAAACGGAGCGAGGAGGAGGTGAAAAGCAGAAAAAGAAAAATAATAATAAAAATAATCCTAAAGAAAATTAAGCAGATGGTAGCAGTGGGGTCTTTCCCCAGTTTGTTGGTTGCTCTGCTCCGTTTTGGAGGCTGGCTGCAAATAACTGCACGGCCCATTCAATTCTGCCTTTGGAGAGAGGCGACCGTAAGCCCGAGAGGGAGGTAAACAGGCAGAAAGGCACTTACCTGCACAGAAAGTTCCACAAAGCAAGGCGAAAGTCAGCCACGAAGCAATCATATTCCTTTGCTTTTTTTCCTCCTCGTGTACCCCAAAGAAAACAAAAATAAAAATAAAAAAGACCGAGAGATTGAAAGAAGGAGGGAGAAACGAGGCTCTGCCCTCTCTCGCGCTCTCTCGCTTAAAAAGAAAAAAAAAAATCCTGAAAAATAAAATAAAAACAAAATAAAATTGGATTTAATTCCTTCGCAGTTGCAAAATTTATCCACAGGAGAGGAACAGCCCCCGGACGGTTTGACCTGCTCCTGCCTGGCCCCGGCGTTTGCTCCCGAGCTTTCCAAGAGTTTCTTTCCCTGGGCTTTTGTGCTGGGAGCGCGGCGTGCACCACACACCGACTCCCCACCTCCTCCTCCTCCTCCTCCTCCTCCTAACCCAGCCCCTCCGGCTCCCCCAGCAGCAGGGGCGAGCGCACACCCCCTCCCCCTCCCCTCCTCTCCTCCTCCCCTCGCCGTGCACGCGCACCGGTGTGCAAGAGACAAGACAGACTGACCGACAGACAGACAAGAGAAACAAATAGGCTCCGCTCCCCCTTGCAACGCACACGCACTCGCAGCCAAGCGAAGCGGCAGCGGTAGCAGCAGCGAAACTTTGCAAGGTTACGGACCCCGGCTCCAGGGTGGCTGCGGAGCGGCAGGCGAGAGCCCGCGGAAGGGGCGCGGAGTGGCAGCAGGGGTCTGGCGGAAGGCCGCGGGGAGGCATGGCGGGCTGTGCGGAGTTACGGAACGAGGGGGCGGTGGGAGCGGAGGCTGCGGCGGGAGTTGCCGTGGGCGGGGGAAGGGGGGAAATAATAGGGAAAATAGGCGGAAAAAACTAAGAGAGGAGGGGTGGAAGATAGGGGAGGTTTGTTGTGGTGTTTTGTTGTTGGTTTGTTGGTTTTTTTAATAATTAGAAAAAAAACCTGAACTGAGTCCAAAATGGCTTCTAAAAAAAAAAAAAAAAAAAAAAGGGAAAACCAAGGGGGGNGCGGAGCGGCGCGGAGGCTCCGCGGGCGCTGAGTGGGGAGCGGCGCTGTCCGTCATGGCCGCGCCCCGCGGAGAGCCGCGCCCCTCCCGCGGGGAGGTCCGGAGAGGGAGAGAGGTGAAGGATGGAGGGGGACAGGGTGAAGCTGCAGCGGCTTCTCCGGGAAAGGGGTGGCCGCAGGGAAGTCCCTGCTCCCGGCAGCTTCCCAAGGGAGAGAGCAGTGCGGGTTCCCTCCCCCCCCGCCCCGAGGCTAGGATTAAACCGTGCCCTTGTAGAAAAAAATAATCCTCCTCTTAACAGGCAGCTGAAAATGTGTTTTCCTTGCTCGTATTCCCCCTCCACTGGAGCCCCCCCACACCCAGAAAGTCCCCAGACCCCAAGATCTTTCAGAAGCAATGGCTCACAGGCAGGGTTCAGGGGTACCAGGGCTGCAGGGATACCTCAGCAGAATCAATTTTCAGGGTTAATAAGGTTTTTATCTATTGCCAGGGTTACAGGAATTGAACACTTTCCGCAATTTATTTTAATTATAACTAAATAATACGGCATGAGGGAGCTCCAAAGGAATCTTAAAGGGGAGGAGAAGGAAGGAAAGATGCTGAAGTTGGGTCATTCCCAAGACTTTGGGTCTGCAAGGTCCACAGACTCATCTGGAGGAAGGGCAGCAGCATGCAGACATGCAGAGCTCATGCCCGGGATGGTGAATCGCAGGTCAGCTCCCTCTCATTTGTAAGGCTGAAAATATTTCTAAAGCCATTTGGTTTTTTTCCTCTGGAGGGAGATCAGTGTAAATATGAATCATTCTTTTAAAAGTGTAAGAAGAGTCTTGTTCCAAGAAGAAATATGTGTATTTTTTACATTAAGGAGTTAGCAAGAATCTTCAGGAGGCTTTTATTAAGGGCTTGTAATCTCTCTGAAGCTGAAGACTTCATGTACATATAGCACTTGTTTAACAAGGTGTTAACTGTGAATGGGATTCCTGGGTGCAGTTGCAATAAACTGATTAATAGTATCATTCATGGTATCATACCTCATTCATTTGTTTACTGTAGGTAAAGAGAAATGTAATGGTTGCTACTTTACACACGATGCCCTTGGGGAAAAGGTACAGCAAAGGAGTGCACTGATGGGCAATGCAGTTGATAAAGCTACAAAAAATGTTCAAGAAGATAAATGCTCAGTTTGGGGAGTGAAAAGCAGCAAAACCAAGCCCATGAAGAGCTAGTGCTGGGCAGGTCTGTGGCATGGAAAAAAGCAAGATGGGTAATATCGCCTGCCTAGTCAAACCAAGGGCAGAAAATAAGATGTGTCTTTCGAAGGGATGGTTCAGAGATGATCCCTGCTTATCCAGAAACAAATCACTCACAAGTAGGGTTTGAGTTTTTTTTAATCTGGAGTCAACGAGGACTAATTTTGTGGGACAAATCACTGAGAAGGCCATGCAGGGTGCAGAAGGGAATGCAAAACAGTGGTCAAAGGAGAGGTAAATGTCCTGCAGCAGCTCAGAATGCACTTGGAGCCTCAATAGAAAAGGCGAATAATGGGTCAGTGTTTCATATGGGCTGCTTATTTCATTCAAAAGCAAATAGTGGGTCAATATTTCTGCTTAGTTCGTTCAAGGACTAAGTTCTTCAACAGCTACAAAGTGGCTGAAGTATGGAGAAATGTGTGGGGCAATAAACTATGACCCAATGTTTCACTATAGTGGCATCCCCACAAGTAGCTAAAATGAGACACTCAGTTCATTTCATAAAACATTAGCTCTGGAGAGCAGACAGCGTGGCTAAGGAAGCGATTGCTTGGGCTGCATCCCTGCCTGGGCTGAGACATACCCTGGCCAGTGCTGCTTCTATTTTTAATCACTGCCCTATGAAAAGTTCCATTTCATGGTACCTGAATTTGTGATTTTCAGGCAGAGAGACCTGGCAGCATGTCTATCATGTGGCTGTCATTGCTTTTGAGAAAGTGGGTCCAACACTCCTCAGATGTTGTCCTAAAGCTACCCAATAAGCCAGGCATGGCGTGGCCTTTGCTCTTGGACAGTGTGTGACTGTGGGGTGCAGGTGATGCTGCAAAGAGCAAATAGAGAGCTAGACCCAGGGAGATGTTTGACCAGTGATAAATGATACTCTGAATTTTAATTTAGTATATTACAGTCCATTTTACTTACATTGTTTCACAAGGAGATGTTCTCCCTACTGAAAAGCTAATGTGTTTTCTCTACTTGCAACATAAAGCCTGCAAGTAAGTATTGTCACTGGAGGAGATAATGTTACATCCTTAGCAAGATGACACTTAAAAACTTCATCAGCCTGCATGAATTTCGGAAATGGTGATGAAGGAAGGTAGCAAGTGTTAAGAGCAGGCAGTGCTTGCAAGAAGTGCCCTTAGAAGTGATGCTTTCAAGAGCTTTTTTCTGTTTCCAGTTATTGGAGCTGCACAGCTTGGATCATTTTTAAATAATTATACTTAACACTTAAAAACCCCTCCTGCACTACAATAAATTTTGTCTAAGATGGTTTTATGCTTTGCAGCCTCATATGACACTCAATCTTTCTCATGTGACTGTTGTAACAAGTCAAATTCATGTATTTTGATACCCAGCACGTGATAAAGATACTTGGATCACTTAAGCCTGTACAAAACTACAGTGCTCGCATGTCATTTATCTTAAAATCCTATTGTAGCTCTCTTGACATGTAATTTCTTCAGTGAATGGGAATTTATACTGACAGAGGTGTTATAAAACATGGAAAATACTGGGGAACGTTTCCTTTATCTCTTCAAGTATTCACTAACGGGGATTTATTTTTCAGCTCAGCGTTGGTTCATTGCAGGTTACAGAGCTCCAGTGCAATTAAAGTGACCCATTTCCAGTCTTAAGCAAAATATGCATTACTTGCAACAGGTAAGAAATGTATGCTGCAGCTCCAAGATAGCAAACTGGTTCACAGGCTGCAGTTTCCATATCTGTTCCTAAAGCTGCTTGTGGGAAATCACACAGCCTAAAGCAGCTCCTGGGATCCCAGCCTCTGCCTTCCCATTTCAAAATGCATGGGTAAGAAAAAACAATTTATATTCATAACCCTGAGTAAATAAATTGTCACTTTAACTACACGTTTTATTGTAATTAAGCACTTCCCACTAATAACCAACCCACACTAAGAAGCGGTTTCTTAATATAACAGCAAGCTAAGTCAGTTCTGGGTTGTGAGCAGAATTAGGAAGCTTTTAAAAGCGCAGACCAATTAATATAGCAGGGAGATGTTGCATGGTTCTCAGCCTGTGGAGAAAAGGTGGGTTTGCTAAAGAAGTTTGTCTTTATCTTCAACAAATGCAGTTGCTGTGTGGTCAGAATCTCACCTGCAGAATTTCCCAGTAGGATTCATACCCAACATTGGCCTGAAACTGCTACCGGTGGCTTTGCCTACCTCTAGAGGGAACAGAACTGAGGCAGAGTTAAACCTTCCCCAGCTTTCTAAGGACTCACTGCTGTCACCTCTCCATAATGCAGCTGCAATTAACTTTGCTGGAATTTCTATATTTGAAGCAGCTTTAAATTAGAGCCTGAACTTCCAGACGTGGATGCAGATGGTCTTTGCTACTGTCTGTATGAGCCCTTGGTTTTTGCACTAAAAAAGCCCACCCACATTGACAAATCTGCCCTTTGTGGTCTGGCTTCAGTGCAGCTGGTAAAAATAGTGAGTGATAGGGCAGACAGAGTGGACCCTAAACTATATGAAGGTATTTTTTGATCGCTTTTCTTAGCTCCAGACTAAAGAGCAAGGCATCAGATGATAACAGATTAGAGGGGAATTATACGAAGCAAAGGGATCTGTTACCAAAATGCCCATAAACCATCAGGTTTGCTGTCCTCCAGAATTGAAACTTTTCCCTTGATTTTCAGTTGTCTTTTGCTTAAAGCATAAATAGCAACTGGCATGTGTCAGCCAGTGTCAGAGCCCCATGCCAAAGCCTCGCTCAGGTTGGATCTGTAGCATTGCTTTACTCTTCTGTGGATTTTGTTAGGACTTCTGGGGCGTAGCTCATTATTTTTACCACTGTAACTAGCAGAGTTGTTGTATAATTATTTCCCTTTAAATCCAGGACAGCATGTCTGGCCTATTGGGTGGGTAACTTAATTGCAAGAAGGCTCTGGAGGAGAGTTGCTGCTGGATGGTAGCTGTACTGCTAGCATGTTACCCAACCCAAAAAGTAGAATCCAGACTCTAATCCATGCCCCAAGTCATGCCAGCTTGCTAGGAACCAGAGCACACCCACATCCTAGTTGGAGACTTCTGCACTCAGACAAGGAGGATTATGGACATCTTATGACTAATTCTGCAATGACAGTATATGCTTAATTGGTAAAGGACTGCATTTTCTGTCTTTTTTGTAATTCAGGATGTAGCATCAAAAGTCTGCCTGATGTCTGAGGTTCCTTACAGGTATTCTCTTCACTGGGATTCACTGTACTTAAGGTTACTGTGGCCACTGACTTTATCTTATGGTCTTGAGCACTACTGTGCTTTTCAGGGATGAGGAAACAGCATTCAAATTCCCCTGACACACCAAACTGTGCTGCTCTCACAGCTCACACAGGGACTTCCCTGAACCTCAGGTACAGAAGCTCCAGGTGTTGCAAGAGCTTGTGGTCAGGAATCAGGAAAAGTACAGTATGTATGTAAGCAGATTACAGTGCCAAATTTTAGATATACATTTTAATATCCTGCTTTCAAGCTCCCTGCCTCAGTTTCCCTGTAAAATACAAGTACAGCATTGATGATGATCTCTCTAACTTCCAAGAGTGCATGTTGCAGGGGATTTAAGTCAGTGTCTCTTAAATTCAGTAGAAGGAAGTGTTTATACCAGCTGATGGTACTTAACCATTCAAATGGATTACCAAGTTCCATGGCAGCAAAATTCCTTCTGTTTGATATGTTTAAGACTGCCTGGATTCTAATCAGGAAAATGTGTTCGTGTATTGGTGGCAGCAACACTGTGCCTACAAAGCATTCTGTCCTCCTTCCATTAAAAGCTGAAGGTAGATAAATACAAGTCCCATCATCAGCTTATTTTGCTTGCATAGAGGTTATCCACAAAGCCTCTGTGTGGGATGGACAAGCAGAAGGGCATAAGAAAATCTTCCTGTCCTTGGGGTAAGGCTAGCCAGGGTACAACAGCCCAAGCTTGGGGCTCAGGAGGTGCCATATCTTCAGAGTGAGAACAGCATGGTCAGTCACTGCCCTTAGGCTGTTCCCTAACTATCCATTTAAGTTACCATCCTCTGTAAAAGAAGATAGTAGTTAGTTCCACATTATCCTCTTCTGTTGATGTTTTACTTGAAAATGCAATGCAAGTGTTTTAAAGTCCATATGGTGGCTACAGCAGCCTCAAGCCAAGGCCTGTCATCTTTCCAGCTCCTTTGCCTTCTTCCCTCCCGTAGGTGTTTGGTTTGCAGAAGAGCATCTTTCATATTCCAGTATTTTATTTGAAAAGCTAGATTCAGGGTTTTAAAACTGATTGCAATTAAGCTTTAACAATGGGAAGGTTAATAGGGAGGTGGCATGTGTCTCTTTGAAATGGCTCTGCCTAGGAGAAGCATCCGTGTCCCTCCTGCAGCCAGCCACCTGGACCACACTGCAGGGTTTGCTTTCACTACTCTTACCTGTGGCCTTATGCCTCCCAACACACTCCAGGCATGTATGGAAGGACCAGTAAAATACATCCTAGAGTGTTTGGTGTATTTTTAGTTTGTCCCAGTTTATTGGCCTTTGTCCCAGATTTCAGTGGTTAGGGTATAAGAATGCCTGGTGGGGCTGAGTGCTTCCTACATTCCTCTCAGGAAGGCATTAATCAGGAAAAATACCCTCTCAAAGAAAGCAAATAATTAAGTTTTTGTGGCAAATGTTCTACTGCCATTAGCAGGAGGTGATAAACACTCAAGACCACAGTATAAATAGAGCAAGGCAGATGTACTGAGCTCTAAAGTGGAACATTATTGTGTTACATGGTATTGAGTGATGAATTGGACGTCACTAGCAAGTTTTCCTTTTGTCTTTACTGAGAGTTTGTTCTTACACCACAAAGTCTATGTCTCTGCTGCTCATGGTAGGGAAATGCTGGTAAACTGCCTGGAGGAAATGCATCCCACGTTCTGGCAGCTGGCAATTTGCAAGCAGGGAGCTAACATTGGAAGGGATCCTCAGGTGTCATCCAGTTTGTCATCCTCCCTTCAGCAGTGGTTATTCAAGCTGTGTCATTCTTGGGAAATACTCATCCAACCTCTTCCTGCAGTTCTGGGCACTGCATGGTGCTCCAGGCTCCCAGGGCTTCACAAACTTCACCTTTGGAACGTGTTCTCTCCTGGCTAACCTCAGACTTCCCTGCTGCAGTTTGGCCCTTACTGAGCATGTGAGACAAATTGCTCATTTCCTTTCTGCTCCAGCTTTTACACATTGGAAGACTGTCTCTATTCAGTCTACCAAAGCCAAAAGAGGCCAATTCTTCTGTCCCTTTCTTGTATTTCTGCGTGTGCAGCATGACCTTTGCTCCATCCCCTTCGGCTGCTTAGCCGTATCTCAGTGGCTGGATTCCTTTAGAATCATGGAATAGTTTGGGTGGAAGGCACATTTAAAGGTCATCTAGTCCAAATTCCCTGTGATGAGCAGGAACATCTTCTACTAGATCAAGTTGCTCAGAGCCCCATCCAACGTGTCTTTGAATGTTTCCAGGGATGGGGCATCTGCTACCTCTCTGAGCAACCTGGGCCAGTGTTTCACCACCCTTGCTGTAAAAAAACATTCTTCCTTATACCGAGTCTGAATCTACTCTCTTTTATCTTAAAAACCATTATCCCCTCTCCTATCACTACAGGCCCTTGGGCCTCACAACATTTGCTATGGCCACCACAGTTAATGCAGTCCTAAAATCCTTATGCCACCACCACTGGCATGCACTCCTCAGCCCTGGGGATCTTCTCTTAGTTCAGCCCCTCCTAGTTCCACTGCAGGTCTTTGGGATGCTGAAGGGCTCTCTTACGGGCTTCTTCAAGCAGTTTCTTGGTTTCAAGGATTTCCACCTTGGTTCTTACCTACCCTTCTATCAGCTGCTTCTTGCCCAGCTACCCTAATGCCCTTTCTCAGACTATTTCCTTAGTTTCATAGCATAGGACATGTTATATATCATAAGTACTATATATATATATATATATATATATATTCTGTTAAGAATCCAACCACTGGCCTGTCAGTTTTGTAGGGAGGCAGGAGTGGTGCATTGTCAAAGGTGCAGGTAAAGTCCTACTGCCCTTGGTCATACCTGTGAGAAGAACATGCTTTCCTTCCCAGCACTCCCTGGCCTTCAACTCGTGGACATTTTGGCACATTATCAGTGATAAATGTATTCCAAGTGAGAGCAGCCAGCCCTGTAGGCTGTAATGCCAGGGTATGGTGGTTCCTGGCATGGGCAGTGCCTCTCTGTGGATATCGGAAGAACGAGACACAAATATTTTTGTAGCCAGGCTCAAGTTTTTATTTATTTGTAGATTTGCCCTGGTGTCCCCTAGATTGGGATTAGGTCCTTTGGCAGGAAGACTGCACTTCATGTCTTGAATTAGCTGGCCCAATATCAACCCAGCCCTCTCTTGTTTTCAAAGGCCACTGCTCTTGTTCTTTGTTTTTGCCACAAAATGCCACCAGTTTGTGTTGAGAACAGGACCTGGCAGCAGGGAAGTTAACAAAAATCCAGCAAGCAACCAGTCTGTTTCCCATTTTTTGTGGCCTATTCATGCAGTGGGGTAGTGCACAGACCCTTAATTATTCACCTTCCATAGCTGGAATGGTTATGAGTAGCAAACACTGGGTTTGAAAAGAATTTAATAATAATGGATGGGGAGAAAGGGTTCTTTTAAACAAAAAAAACCAAGGAAATCATGGGACAAGGATGAGAAGGGTGAAAGACATATGGCAGAGGTACTGCTTGGGTGTATTCTGGTGGCCTGGGTTCCAGCTCAAGCTTCTTCAGGATCTCTGATAGGCTTTGCTTTACTTATCTCTTAAATCCTGATCAGAATGGGAACAAGGGGCTTTATCCACAGAAGTAATTAAAACGTTGCACTCCCTGGCAGGGGAGTTAAAATCAATTTCTCAAATACAAGATGAGGAGCAATTGGCCAGGCTGCTGCCGTGCAGAAAAAGATCTAGGGCTGTGATGTTTGGGAGTGCAGCAGAAATCCAGTGCTGCAGAAATCCACCAGTCCTCCCAGGATAACTATTTCAAGAAGCATACTGCAGAAGGCATGGGACAATCTTTCCTTTCAGCTTGGGAATGGCAGGATCTTGACTCAAGAACAATTTCCACACTTTGGGAAAGATACATCTCAGTTGGGAAGAGCCCAAAGAGGTATAAAGAATGACTGGAGGTGTTGGAAACCTGCCTCTGAGGAAAGGCTGAGAGAGGGAGAAGTGTGTGGTCTGAAGAGAGGACCAAGCTAAGACAAAAGAAGCTGCCAAATACATGCAAGGCTGGTGAAAAGAGGAGTGATACAATGTGCCCTTGTTCCTCCTGCAGTTAGGGCAAGTGATGGGCTTCAGCTCCAGCAGGAAAGACCTAGGTGAAAGACCAGGAAAAACTTCCCAGTGCTATGGATATTTCAGCACAGGGATATATATTACCACAGGCTGTTGTGGAATTGTCACTGCAGGAAGGTATTGGACAAAGACCTTGCAGAGATGGTTGGAGTAATTATTGATTATACCAGAGGCCTCTTACAAGACATTATCCATCTTTCTTTTCCTTTTCCCTTCAGTTGACACTGAAATAGTCAGAATTCAGCACTTCAGCATTTGGGAAGACTTTCCACAGTAGAAATCTGTGTGCAAGCAAGGAGATGGCAAGAGCAATCACATGCATATTTAGCTAATGTTCAGCTCCTAGGATTCTAGGGGTGCAGAAACATGCTAATAAATAACTGCAGAAGTTGGTTATTCTAGAGCATTAAAAGCCCAGCCTTTCTTTGACAGGGGAACACTGCACATGTGCAGAACTTTTCTGTGTGAAACACTGCAAAGAAATCTCAGTTATGCTTAGCATTAGAGAGACAGAAAGGAAATCTCATCAGAACCCACCGATGATGATCTGTTCTAAAGGGAACAGGAGCAATTTGTGAGCTCTCAGAAAAACAGAGTGCATCTCTCTTCTGTCCCTGTCCTCACTGTCTGCTGCTAGAGAGGACACAGATTCCTTGTGAGGAGGATCTGTGCCTTCTTGCTCAGTTAGTTCTTACACATCACATTTTATGTGCTAGGAGACTTGAACAATATGCAGCAAACACTCTTGTTCTTATTTTAAACACATGGAAACAGCAGTGCAGAGAAATGAAATGGCTTTTGCAGGGTCACAGAGCAATTTGTGGCAGAGATAGGACCAGAAACCAGCTCCCTTGCTCCCAAACCCATGTGCCAGCCTTCAGCTCTTCAATGACCTTTAATTTTAATCACCTTCCAAGGAACTCTGTTGGCCTCTTCCAGTTGACTTCCACGGGAGTAATGTCAAGTATCAAATGAAGTCACTGGGATTATCAATGCAAAAGAAGCCAATATTAGATGCAAAGAAAGAACTGATGGCAGGGAAAAAAAATAGATGTTACCAAAAAAAAAAACCAAAAAAAAGGGAGTAAGTTCTAGTGCTTCTTCCATAATATCATTTCTCCTTTAATTTGTGCCTGGTCAAAATTAAAAAAAAAATAGATTGCTAATATTAATAGATGAAATGAATCTTGAATTTTATAATAGTGGAGGAAATGAAAGGAACAAAGTAATATTGTGTTGTTAACTGAGATTTTAATAATGATTCTGTCCTCAGTTGGTGCATTTATTCCACAGAAAGTAAATCATTAATGAAGAGGTGGGGAAAACAGCTTTATGGTGATGGATTTTTGAAATAAAAATTTAATTGAACTTAACTTATAGAAACTCTGAAGTATGCCTGGAGTTCTATAACTAGAAGACAAACACCTCAAAACCAGTCTACAAAGATGAGATTTAGCTGAGTGGTTAACAGTGCCTGGGATAGGATGGAGCAATGTCCATGGCTCCTCTCCAAGAGAGCTGAGGTGAGTGGATGAGGTGGGTTAGAGATGTTGGTTTTGATAGAGGAAAAAAGGTTTGCTTTTGGTTGGTTGCATTCTCGTAGCAATTTCTGAATGGTATCTGGAGAGCATTAAGGACATCATCCTTACCCAAAACCAGCCTACATCTAACTGGGCTCACAGAGTTTCTATGGACTTTTGCAAGATCTCCTTCCACCATGTCCTCTGCAGGGGATAGGTGGACTCAAATCACTCAGTGCTGTGAGGCTGTTTGAAGAGCAAGCCCAGCAACGCTCGTGTGTCCAGCAGTGGTTCTTGACCTATCCACCACTATCTTCAACCACCTCCAAGGAGTCCCCCCAAAAAAGGGCTCCCTGGAGCAGCAGCCCTTTCCACACCAAGCCCCCTGGTTCAAAAGGCTGAGTACAGGGAGGATCATGCTCTCATGGCACTGGAGAAGAAAAGCATCTCTGTAACTGGGAGTTGGTGTCTAAGAAAAAACAAATATGGACTATAAACACCTGCATGTGCAGGAAAGAGATGGGAGAAAAGACAGAATTCCCCTGATTGCCTAATAAGCACAGCATCCCAACAGTGAATGTAGAAATTTGCAAATTAAACAACTTTTTTGTATTTAAATTGTCAAATCAATAAAGAGATGTAAACATTAAACATTTCATGAGAGCCTGGAGTGTCATCAGAAAAGTTAAGACTATGTAACTAAAAGTACAATGCAATTTATTTTTAAATCCTTCTTCATTCAAATCAGCAAATCTTATTACTTACCCCAAAAATGTAAAGCAGGCTGCACACTAATTCAAAAGATGAAGACAAAGTGGCTATTGCAAAACCTATGTCTCTTGGTCCCTTAGATCTGGCAGCAGTCATGATTTAATTTTTTAGCTACTGTAATAGGTTATACTGCTGAAGAAGAGTGCATTAATTACTTTGAGAAACCTAAAAAAAAAAAAATCTAATTAAGAAGAATAAAATCCTTCTTATTGACTGGAAAAAATAAAACTATGTAAAGGGAAATGAAGGATGAAAAAACTGAAGACACACAAATGCTCATAACTGTGGTCTGTGCAGGGTAGGAAACACAATTCTGCAGTTGCTGCGAGGTGTGGATTTGAATCTGGCTGGAGATCATGGTTTGCCATGGCTAAAGCTCTTCTCCAGTATCTCACCCACTGGAAGCACCTTCTAATTAGCTGCTGCACGGGGAGTGGAGTTTGCTCTAAATTCCACTCCACATTTCCCTGCAGAGCCACCCCTCCTGTCTGTGTCTGAAACAGCAAGCCAAGAGCATCAGATTGCACTGCAGTTCTGGATATAGGATGGGTAATGAAGTAATCATTTTCATAGTTGCCATCCTTCCTAAAAAGTTAGAGAGGACATGTGTAAGAAAGCAATCCTGTGTCCCAAATAATGCAGTACATCATGCCCAGGGATGCTGTAGGGATGAACTACCATGGGCAGATAGGAATCTGCCTTTCAATTAGCCACAGCCCTTTAATGCCAAAGAAACCTTCCTGTCTGAAATACTCACCTCCTTGTTTGCTCAGGTCCAGCTAAGGTCATATTTTGACTTTATCCCCAAGTAGCTGCCATAAGGGAGTGCTACACGCCCATCATATGCCTTCGTGGGATCCCCAGGGATGCAGGGCTGTTTTGGAAGCAGGTGCATCTTGCATCAGCCAGAAATGGCAGCCAAAAACGTTAAGGGGTGTTTGACCATTTTTTCCAGATGTAGAACTAGATAGGACTGTGTGTGTGGTTTTGTCATTGCCAAGACTGAGTTCTGGGGCTGTGATTTTCAGCTTTCATCCCAGTTTGGAATAAGGGTGTGTTTATTTCATGATCTTGAGCGTTTTCATGATGAGAGAACTATTTTCTGCCCAGCTTTACTGCCCTCCTTCCTGAAGATTGTGCTGATGTCAAAATGTCTATGGATGTTAAAAAGAAGGGAGAGTATGCTGTAGGGTCAAATGCTACACTAAGTGTTTAGACACATACATACAGTTTAACTATTTCAACTGATAGTAGTATTAAAGCCTTTTCAAGCCAGAAGTTATCCTTTGTTCACTTATATTTACTTCACATATGTAATAGACTACAGCAATTTGGCTAGTTATGTTGTACTGAGTCCAATAACTTGTACATCATTAATATCTCCAAATATGACAAATTAGTGGTATAAATTTTGCACAGCTCTTTCAGGATTAGGAATCTTCATCAAAGGCAAGAGGAGTTGTCTGAGGAATAAGGACTTCAAGATTCAATGAGTGCATACTATGGCAAAGAGGAAGAAACTAAGTGAATCTTTGCAACAAATTATGGATATGTGCTTGCACAGAAAGCCAGCAAAATGGCACTGCACCACCTCAGCTCTGTTTTGGGAGTATTGCTGACAGCCAGAGTTGCACAGCTCTTTGCCCAAAGGTAAGCACATTCCTCTTTCCAGCTTTCCCCTGAAGGAAAGGTGTCTGCAGAGCAGTAAGCATAGGCAGGGATTGTTTGAAGGGGAGGCTGAGTGACTGGGGGTTAGTTTGCAGCACAGAAACATCTGAGCAGTAATGCCTTTTGAGTAGCAAAGAATTTTTATGTTGAACCTTGCAAAACACACAAGGATTATTCATGAAGGGTGTCATATAGACCATGTGTAAGATAGCTACACAAGGGTTGCAGAAGCAGCCTTTAGTTACAAAACAGCAATCAGCAAAGATTAAATTCACTCTCTGAGGGAAAGATAGAAGGGTTATTTTATGTGGTAGCATCTGAAGGCTGCTGTATTGAGACATGCCATACTATAGATGCTCTACTAATCCAGGATCTGTAGACATAAGAACTTTGTATAGTCTAGCCTGAGCTCCTGCTCAACCAGGCTCCCAGGGCTGATGCAATCCAAATGCACAGCTCACATACTGCATTTGGAGTTATGTGGCTATCACCCATGTACAGTGGGGATCTGGGGACACATGGGATGGGAGGGGACTGTGGGCTGTTGGTCAGAGGTGTTACATTTTAGCTATCTGAGTATGAGCCTGCCACTCTGCTCTAGCATCCCTCAGAGTCTCTGCACCACAGGATACAGAGTGAGCTGCACTAGCAAATGCCTGAGATGCACAGAGAGCATCAGGGCAGGGTAAGGTCATGAGGGCAGCAGTGGAATTAAACACACCTTATTTCAGGTATTTACAAAGTAGACTTCTAAATGTAAGCTGTCACACTGGGCTTTCCAGGCAGCAAGAAGAAATAAGGTTTTATTATACAATTAATCTGCTCTGCTTTAACCATCTACTTTAGGAAGAGATGAATCAGTGTAGACTCCATTGACTGTATTGACTGGCTCTCCATTGACTAGCAAGGAAGCCACGGGTGACTAGCTCAAGCACAGATTTCTGCTTTAGTCAGGTGAATCTACCAAGAGCTTCATGCCCATGGTGTTAAGACTTGACTGCTCTGAGCATCTCAAACTGTGGCATTTCAGTCAATAACTTCTGCAGCAAGCACAGTATTTTGGGAGAAGCAACACCCATCAGGAGGAGTTTGCAGTGCAAGTATACAAAAGAAATAGCAGGTAGGAAACAGAGGTGCCCTGTGATCAGTAGGAAATAGACTCTGTGCCTCCTGTTCCTGCACCACGTCCATCAAACTCTGTGACTCTTTTATAGCAGGTACCCATGTCACCACAGAGAGATTATTTCAGGTGTGAACTAATCATACTGATGATTAATTCATGATGGTTGCTGTCATCCAAATGGAGAGGGTCCTGCTGAAGCTGTATCACATGCCCCTGTGGCTATTGCTGCAGGGCATCAGCCACTTCTGAGAAAGTCTTGGGTCATTAGGAGAGAAACTGGGCTGTGGCATCAAGAAAGAGTATGGTTGAAAGAGGAAAAAACCCCTGGGTCTGCAGGACCATATGCCATTGGAAGCAAATCCCACACGTGTAGGAGTGGCAGCCTCGACAGCATGGTGAGTGTCCACAGGCTTAGCCTGTTGTTTCAGAAACTCCATCTCCCTTTGGCTGTGGATCACTCTCAACTGTTTGCAGTCTGTGTGCAGTGACGTGCGTGGAATATTACTATGAAAATGTGCATTCTTGTTAATAGGTATAGTTTGGGATGATTGTTAGCAGAGCATAAGGCCTTATTGATTGAAAGTGACATATGGCAAGGATGTATAATGATTCACTTTGGCTGCTAGTTTGAAATCCTATTCATGGGCATAAAAAAACCCCCCAACTACTCTCCTTTGCAGTCAGGCTTCATTCTTTCTGCAGGGCGTTTTTCAAACCAGGCCATTTTAGAAGTGATCCATAGGAGAGATTTCCTGCTCTCCTGGGTGTGTGCTCAAAGCTCTTTTCAGTCCTGCAAGGGCAGGTCGCAGGAACAAAAGCTGAAGTTATCATACAGCTCCTTTTGAGGGAAAGGTTGGTTGCCTTGCAGTTCTCTCTTCTAAAACTCTTTTTCAGGGCATTTAGTGTTCATGGAAGGCAGTGGACTTGAAAACCTGATGCAGAGTAAATCCCAGGGAGAGAGGTACAGCTTGAGCAATGGCCTTCTTCCAGCAGCACACCTCAGTGCCTGGTGGGAGAGTGTGTGAATCTCCACCTGCAGCAACAGCCTCCTGGAAATGGTTTTGACATTTTTACCAACTGCATTTTTGAAAGATGAAGTTGCCAGTGCTCTGGCAAGCTTCAGTGCTTCTCTGCATCCAGCTTCTCTTGACCAGAGGGAAAAAAATGCATGTTCCTACATGGCATTAGCAAATACAGAATAATTAACCTGAGGTAAAATCCCAGTGAAGTCAAAGGAGCCAAAGTATTAATACATGTGAACTGACAGAGATAAGCCCTGAGGACCTCATCCACCTTCCATGTGTGTTAGCAGGTCCAAGTGAAGCCTGAGTTGTCTCACCTGGTTTGCCATGTTTAGATTGACAAAGTGAGCAAAGACCTTGTGGCTGGATAAAGGTGGCACCTTGTGAGTCCTGAATGCCCTCCCTCCCCCAATCACTGGTACTTCCGAGGGATGTGTTGAACCTCAAGAGAGGTTTCCTGAAGGTTCACGGCTCAGAGTGACACTGCCCCAGTGCTCAATAGCAAACACAGCTGCAATTAATGCTAATACAGACCTCAGCACCCACTGCACCCCACTGCCAGGAGGGCAGTGCAGGGAATGCTTTTGCTAGCTTGGCTGAACAACAGTGGGGAAGGTGATCCCAGCAACCCCTCAGAGCTACCTTACAACCTCCACTGCACAGGGAAATCCTGCAAGACTTGGTTCTAACCCATCAGTGGATCAGCTCATCTGGGAACATAACTGATGGAGGGAAAGAGTATGATCTCTGTCCATTCCTATAGCCCTGCAAACCTCCCTAACCTTTACCTGGCTCATTTAACAGCATGATGTTCAATGGTATCTGGACACTTTTGTCAACAGCAGGGTAGTGGACCACTGGAACAGGTTGCCCAGGGAGGTAGTTGAGTTCCCATCTCTGGAGGCATTGCAGGTGAGGCTTGCCAGGGCTCTGGGCAAGCTGCTCTAGTTGGGGATGTCCCTGCCCACTGCAGGGGGGTTGGACTAGATGACCACCAGAGGTCCCTTCCAACCCAAACGATTCTATGACTCTCAGTGGCACTCCCCTCACTACTGGAGGTACAGACCTTTTGTTTCCTCACCAGCAAGTACAGAGTGGAGCCTTCATATATGTCTCTTCTGGGAACCAGTGCTTTCTAGGAATTGCTTACAAAGAATGAAGCAACACATTTGATTGTCATCCAGAAGCCCTAGGCTTGCTACATGATCCTGCAGGATTCCTTTTTTTCCAGTGAAATACTTCTTCAAGATAGTCTCGAGGGTTTGCCTGTGGTAGGCAAAACAGGGCTCCCTTGAATAAAATAACTCTGAACAAACGAACTGAATGCCTTTCATTATACCTGTCACCAGTTTATTTACTCCATGGCCTCCTTCTGCCATCAAAGTCTTGAGTGATTTCAGCATGCTAAAACATCTGCACTCATTTTCAGAAAATAACAACAACTGCCAATGTATGAAGTCACTCTTTTCTCAGAATGCCTGTTGTTCTGTGTCTGACCCTTATTGCTTCTCATCTTCTGTGAGTGGTTCACAATGAAATCCACTTCATTTACAGTGGAAAGCAAAATATGTCAGAGCAAGACATCGATGAGGAGCCTCCCGTCAATAAGAGCTTATTTTTTGTGCCTGCTAAAATGTGGTAATTTCTTGTGTTTGTTGAAATCAGTGGCAAAATTCCCATTTGGAGGTGTCTCTTCAGTCCTGTGCCAGATCCTGGGCTCCTGCTAAGCATAAGCTGGTATGCCTTACCCTGTACCTTCTAAAACTAGAACCAGCATGCACCAATTACCTTTTCATAAGCTCCATAAGCCATCCTGCAATGAGTGCTCACAATTTAAGACTCTGTATCGGGACAATACTTTAGCATCGCTCAACTGGTTGGCTGATTAGGAACCTTTGTAAGAGATTGAGCTGTTGACAGGTGAATCATCTCTGTCCCACAGTGTCTCAGTCTTTACTCTTGGTTTGTGGCCAACATCAACTCCCACTGAAGGCCTTTCTTATACAGTTTTCCAGTGAATGTTTTGCATGGGGTCATCACATCTCAGAGATAAACACTGAAAAGCTGAAGCATGCTATTAAGCTTCTTAAAACATTAGAAAGACAATCGTTTTGACAGAATAGATGTTAATCACACTTATATAAAAGCTTTTCATCTTCAAAGCATTTAACCAACATTAATTACATGTAATTGGCTTTTCCATGTACGTCATGCAAAACACACCTTTCATGTCTCTTGTCACTGCTATCTCACCCAGGATTATTGAGAGAAAGCTGTGCCTCTTCAGTGCAGCATGGCTTCCTGAAGCCTCATCTTGCAAATCACAAAGGGCAACATTTAAAACTGGAGTTGTACAGAATATACACACCTCAGCTGAACTGAGAGATCTCTGAAAAATATAATGCCATCCCACTTGGGTGCCTGTGAAGTTGGAAGTGTCTCCCATTTCCCTGGCAAAAGCTTCTGAGGAGACTTTTTGAAGCTTTGCTTTTCCCTGTACTTGGGGATGTCCCTCTCTTCACTAAGCCCATCCAGATCCCACACCCACACTTAGATGTCCACAAGAACTGCTTCTTGCCTGAAATGCCCAGGCAGCCCTAGCCAGAAGGCAAGGTGTTCTCTGGACTCCAGCCTCACTGCATTTGCAAGGGTGCAGTGAAAAAAGAGACCACATTTTCCATAGTAAGCTCATCTTCAAGCACTTACTCGAGTAGCTGAAAACTTGGGTCCTTTCCCTTCCTCTGTCTGAGGACGTCTGAAACCCTGCTCTGCCATCATCCTGTCATGCTTTTCTTGCATGACCTTTTCATTGGAACAACTGCTACATGCAGCCACAAGCAACTTGAAAAAGTTGAGATTTTTATTCCCAATTACAGTGTGTGAGACAAAAAAAAAAAAAAAAAGGAAAAAAAAAAGATTTCTTGCCCAGTGAACTGCGTGGATTCAGCTAGGATATGAGTTCCATGTGTCCTTGGAAGAGCTGGCTAGTGTTCAGGTTCCCTAGTGCTCAGGGATGAAAGGAAAGGATTTTGGAAACATTAGTTACAAAAAAAATTCAGTTCTACCAAAAAGGATGAATTAAGAAAGTTTCCAAGGAAAGGAAAAAAAGGTATTCAGGGATTAAGTCATGAAGAATATTTCCTAGAGCTGAGCACTGGGTGGAGGGTAAGATTCACAACAGGTAAGAAACCAAACACAAGCACTGCCTGTGATCAGCAGCATCACCCAGGTCAGGACCATAGGACCTTTCCTATCAACCAGACATTGGTGAAGGTCCTCATAGGTGTCTTCACTTCGTTTGGCTCTCTTTCAGAAGGCAATATTGAAGGTGGTATTATGCTTGTTTTCACATTGAATATGGCACCATTTACAAGCTGATTATCTCTGTCTCTGTTCATATACGTGTCTAATAGAGCTAAAAAATGTGCTGTTAGTTCAATGGCTCATAAACGGATGAAAGCTCCATCTGGCATTCCTACATTGTGTTGAAGTAAATAAAGGTGCTTTCCAAAAAGCCCAGGAACATCTTAACTTCTGTTCTTAACCCTCAACTTTTGTTCTTAACTCTAGAGAGCTACAAAGACCAGAGACTGAGTTTCCCACAGAGCTGTTTGAGTCTGGGATAGCAAGTTGCAGCTTCTTGAACTGTCTTGCACTCTGTCAGACTCTCCATCCTTCATTAGCACACGTGACAGCAAGGGAAGCATGCATGGTACCCTCAGGATGAGCAGAGAAACAGTCCTGCTGTGCAGAAGAGAATTCAAGAAGCCCAGGGACCTTACCCCAAATCATAGGGAGGCCGATTTTTAGAAAAGTGTTTAAGTGGCAGGTTCCAGCCATAATTGTGCTCATAAATCAACAAGATCCTTTCAAAATCCCACACAGTGTCACCTGCCCTCAGGAGCTAGAGTGGCTGTTTATTTTGCAGACGTCTTCACAATTTCTTTCTCAAGATTATCATTCAGTTAGTGGCAACGCAGTTCTGTCAGACTACTCCCACCCTTGAAGTTAAGTAAATGGTTAAGTGCTTTCTTGGCTCAGAGCTAGAAGACTCTCCACCTTGCAGGACTGAGCCCTGTAATCTATTCGTATTTCCTTTTCAACTTCTGCAAGTAAGCCCAAGCAGGCTGGGAACACTGAGTGCAAAGTTACGGGAGATGACTGTGGCAATTTCTGAATGACAAGAGCATTTAAAAGAAATGTCAAGAGTCTGTGGGCTGCAAGCTTTTATGTTTCAAGGAGAAACAAGAAGAAAGGAGGGACAATAAATCAAATGCAACAGCTTAGCATGCTCCATCTTTGAGAGTTAACCTCTTGAAAGCCATGTCCCCGTCACAGCGTTGGCCACACTCCTTTGATCGAGTCCATTATTTCCTGGGAAGCGATGGAAGCAGCAGGGTGGGCCCCTCCATGCCTGCCCAGGGGCCATGTATACTATGCTTTGCTTGACATGTGCTATGCATTTATGGGTTAACATCAAACATGAGCTGATTTATCATTTTTAATCAAAAAAGGATTATAACCTAATAAATCCTAATAACATATTCTGTCTGGAGGTTATGTGATGTAGTCGTATAATATGCTGGTAGCCTTGCTCTCTCCAGAGCCTGGAAGATGAGGTAAAGTTTTTTGCTTGTCAGTAAGCTGTTCCTTAGAAGTACTTAAATGGATCAAGACCCTCTAAGCATCATGATGCAAATGGTCATTCCCTTGGATGGAGCCTTTGCTGGCACCACAGGTTTTGAAGTACCTAGACAAGAAACACACTGGGAAGCTTTCAGCATCCCTGTGTACTATGTTTCTCTTGTCTCATTTTCCAAGGCTGAATATTGCTGGTTAAGGGCTAATTACTGGTAGTTAGCTACTTGAATCTAAGCAGCAAACATATCAAACACATCATCAATGACAGAGCCCTAAGGAGCCCTCAACAACAAACTGCTACAGGCTAAGTGTTGGTTTGTAAGGCTATGTCGTTTTCTGAAGTTAAAAAATTATGACCATGCAATGAAAGACTTAACTCTTTCTATTGGATTTCCTGGATTTTGGTTCTCCCACCCAGACAGACAGGTATTACAATGGGGAATCTGCAAGTAAGCCAGACCTGCCAATTATCAAGGGGGATTTCTGAGCCTTCTGTTCCCAAAGAATGATCATCTTCCCTCCAATCCATACTCTGCCTCCCAGCAAAAGGCTGTCCTGGAAGAACATTTACTTCCCAGGAGACCTAATTAACATTACAAGACTAATGGAGGGAAAGTGTAAAGAATTTTTAAAAGGTTCTTTGACTGCAGTGCCATTTTTAAAAGCTTCTCCTCCCTTCTCTTTGTTTGCCCACAATAGCTGAAACACCACAGTGGGGATGTGGCAAGGGTCAAGAGGTCCAAGGTATTTTCAAGTTAGTTTTAACTATCTTGCCTCTCTGCTATGTTTGCACCCATCTGGTAATTTTCAGCCTCCTTCTATAGTTACCTTGTCTCCAGGGATGTTCCTTTTGTGTGTATGCATGTGCATGGCATGATGAGGCTCAATGGGTGCTCAATGAGCAAGACCTCAACAGAAACTCCTAATCTTGACTCATCTTTACCACTAGTGGAGAAGGATGCCTATGGGAGCCTGATCCAAGCCATAGCAATCTCAAAAAGGAGTTTGGATCTATTTCTTTATGCAGTGATTCACTAATTAAGGGAAGATTTCTGAACCGATCAGACAGAGAAATTGTTCAGGATCAACCAAGTCTATGTCAGTAGAATTACTTTCACTTAGGGGTCAAGAGTGTGGATAGAACATTTCTCAACTGTCATACACTTACAACTCTTTGGTTTGGAGTTTTTTTCAGGACAGCTACGATCTTGAAGATATACACCTGGAAAAGGCAACTCTTTGGGCTTTGTTCCACTAGGCTGCAGTTAAACTCCATAATTTCTGTAGGGCTCAGATAAAACAAGCCTTGGCTGACAGAGCTCAGTTGCAATTTTTTGTAATGCTCACTAACAGTGCCTTGCAATAGCTCTTGGACATGGAGATTCCTGCACTTTTGTTTTAATGCATTGCTTTTCAAAGCATCCTAAAGTACTGTTTCTTATGCCAGAGTTTGTGGAAAGAGGGCATGCAAAGAGTGCCTTCTCTCTCTCCCTGGCTCAGAGGAAACAGTTGCCTTCAATTTTTATTGTACTTGCATTGACTATTACTATAATAAAAGCATCTGCCCAATATTTCCAAACTCCTCTTCTGGGAAATAATAGCTGTGCTTTCACTGTCACATTGAAACTGAGGATGAACAGGGGTATCTGCCTCCCTACCTAGGCCCAGATACCCTCACTTCCTTCCACAGGTCCAAAACATCTTCTGCTCTTCATTTCTCAACTTGTCAGAGCATTAAGGCTCTGGTAGAAAAGCCCTAGCTGCAGCCAGCACACTGTTCCTGACAGCCTGGTGAGCCAACCAGGCTGTTCACAGAAGAAGATGCTAGATCCAAATGCATTTCCTGGGTGAGAGGGATGACTGTGTGAACAACCCAAAGCTCAGCCAACTTCTCAAAAAAGAAAGTTTTCTGAAACAAGAGTGAGATTTATACAAAACCCTGCCAAAAGAAACAGATTTCCAGAAAAAAGGACTTGTTGGACCTGACAAAACCCTCTCAAAATTCCTCCAATTAAAAGATTGCTGTAATTAAAAAGTAACAAAATAAATTAAAAATCC
Organism: Bucco capensis; assembly: GCA_013396975.1. Lineage (NCBI taxonomy): Eukaryota > Metazoa > Chordata > Aves > Piciformes > Bucconidae > Bucco > Bucco capensis. The sequence continues at coordinate 499,796 of VWZO01016943.1, forward strand.
CAATTGTAAGCAAAGGGAAGCTACAAAACAAAGAAAGAAGCAGCAAGAAGCAGCAGAGATGTGCCCAATGCAGATGATGCTCCACAAACAGAGAGCAGCCTTGCTCACCCCACTCATTCCCCTTCACTGGTACCTTTCTGGTGTGAATAAACCTGAGTTGGAAGCTGAGGTAATTCCAGGTCCAGGTCAGCTTTTCATTCTGCTTCACTCTTCACAAGATTCAATCCTAACCCTGATCCAAAAGAATGGAAGTTACTAAAGGATCCATTCAACAGGCATCTTCCTAATCTCCTTCTTCCCTCCAGCCAGACTTTACTATCTCTGCAGCATCAGAGACCCTAATAGGTAGCTTGATAAGTCTGCCTATTATGACCACAATCTTTGCCAAATCTGGAGGCTTTCAAGCTTAAAATGGTGAGCTGCCATAGTTTGGATTAGACACCAAAGGCTGTCTGGATGGAGCTGGAATAGATCTTTTCTCTGAGAATGAGATAGCAAAGGAGTCATGCAACACACACACACACCTATGGCTTATATCACCCAGCTTCCTGATTCAGTCTCTTTGAGGCATTGCACAGCTAGTGTTTTGGGGACCTGGACATAGAGGTGCAGTTCTAGGTGCAAAGCAATTGCTGTGCTCCTGCTCAGTGAGATACAGTGAGTTGGGAATTTCTCATGGGGAATCATTAATGTCCCTGCTAAAAGCACCTGAGAGATATAATGCTGCAGTATTAGGCTCATAATCAAAGTCTGCATCTGTATTGCAGCTCTTAAGGAGTATACCTGGTTTATAAAGGCAAAACACCCATCAAGGACTTCTTTAATTGCACATAATCCCTGATCTTTGCAGCTCCAGTTTTGTAAAGTCTCTTCAGCTCTTATTGCCTTAAACCATCTGAGGCTACACAATTGTCCCCAGTTTTTAAAGCCCTGATTTTTCAGTCATGTTTTAGAGTGTCCTGAGACTTTTTGGAAAAATGAGATTTTAGTCTTGCTAATAAAGAAGCAGTAATAATTAGAAAATCTCCTGCTCAGTGCAGATTTTATAACTCCACAGATACCATGGTATTAACATTCTGTTTGTCCACCTGTTAGAAGAAACAGATCTGAAGAGTCATAACTCTAAAACAGTGGGTGACAATTTAATGAAAAATTGAGCTCTGCATTTAATTTCCTTTTAAGTTCAGTTGAGCATTCTGCAAGATCAAAGGGGCTTTGTGGTTTGCAAATGATCTATGATATCAGAGAAACAGATTATAACCCAGGCACAGTTTGGTATTTAAGTAAGTATCTGCTTTTAATACCAATGTTTAAAGTAGGCTAATGGAACTCAAGTGTAAGTATCATTTCCTATGATACAAGTCTATAATCCAGTTTAATATATTGGTCAAACACTAGAAGCATATTGTGAATTTATTTCTATGCCTTGGCCCCATTTGGAAAGTATCTCGAGACACTATAAAACACTTTTAACAAAACAAGAAGTCCTACCCTAGTTTATAAGATTTTGGGGCAGGGACTAAATCTATGTACTTGTAGAATGCCTGGAGAAACAGAGCTCTGGAGTTCAGCCTAAAAAGAATAGTTAAGCAATAGCAAGACTACATGTCACTGAAGACTTTCTGTTAGTGTGGATGCTGGAGTTCTGCCTAGAAGGTATCCTGCTGCTGCCACCATTCCCTTTCACATCCATGCATCATTATTGTGGGTTGTGGAATTGAAAAACAAAAAGGAAACCACAAACCAACTAACCAACCAAAGTTATTTTGGGTTAAAAGGTGCCTCTGTTATGTTTTGTAGTTTGTTTGTTTTTAACAGTTACACATTCCATATTTCCCTTTTCAGAAATGATCATTCTCCAGTTTAAACCTAACCAGGTTTCCCCCCTCCTTGGTTCAGAGAAAAGGCTGCCACAGCCTCACTTCTCCTGTCACTTGCACATTTCTTCCCATTTACTAACTTGAATTTATGGCCAATTCATTCTTATTTATTCTTGTACCAAAGTTGTCCTTCAGGCTAATAGGTCTATCCTCCCCTTGATGTTTACCTCCTTGATACCTTTATAAGCATCCATTATATACATTTGTCTTTCCCAGGCTGAAGGAGTCGAATTTGTAATCTCTTGTTGCAAAGGAGTCTGCTCCTTCCTCTGATCAGTGGTCCTTCCTCTTTCAGTCTGAATTCATCAGTTTTGAATACCAGTGACAGGAATTACACATGCTGTTCCAGAAGGGGCTTTATCAGCTGTCTGTACAATGGCATTAATACAGCTGTATCTTTGCTGGAAATGTGTCTCTTGATGCATCTCTGGGTTGCATTGGTCTGACATGACGTGACATGACATTAGTAGCTCAGACATCTCATGATTAGGGGATGAGATGATAGAGATGATAGAGAGCAGCCCTGCAGAAAAAGACTTGGGGTGCTGGTGGCTGAGAAGCTGGCCATGAGCAAACAGTGCACGCTGGCAGCCCAGAAGCACAATGGCATCCTGGGCTGCAGCAAGAGAAGCGTGGCCAGCAGAGCCAGAGAGGNCCAATACAGCTAGGTCTTTCTACTCTGCAGCTCCAGTGGATCCACAGAATTCCTGATGATGGCAGGAATTAATGCAAAGTGCAAAGTCATGCCTTCAGGATTTTAGAGTTTCATTCTGTTTCTGCTCTTCCAATATGTGAGGTCATCCAGGCTCTACTGGAGGATATCTGTAGCCTTTTCATTAGTGCCAATGCTTCTCAACTTAGACCCCAAGCTGGAGAGATTGAGGTCAGCATCTTTGCCTAGCAGAAGGAGCAGGAGAAGTACAAGACAAAGTGACTTAGAGTAAATCAAGACACCACAGTATCAAAAGTAGGTCATCAGATGCAGTACAATAAGATAGGTGCTTCATTTCTCACCTCGTTAATCCTGTTGTCCCACTGGATAAACAACTTGGGTTGGTAGTTAATCTTCAAACAAATATGCTCTTAAAACCCAATGGGTATTTATCTAATACAGGATAACTGTCTTAGTGAAGCTAAATGAAATGCTTTTGGGTAAACTTAATTTAGCCTTTTGCTGGAATGGTTTCCTGAATGAGGTGAGAGAGGAAATGCTTATCTGCTGTCTGGAGCAAGGATGGTGACACTAAAAGCAGCTGGAGCTTCTTTCAGGAAACCAGTTTTTGCCTTGGAGCCAAGCACACATTATGTGACCAAAAAAATACAGATTATTAGCACTTGTGTGGCACCTTTTAGTAGTAGATCATTGACCTTCCAAGTGTGGTCAGTGTCAGTGATGCTATTTGATATGTGAGGAAACCATAGTGTGGAGAAGAGAACCTAAGGAACCAGTGGTGAAGCTGTGAGTACAGCCCAGGGCTCTTCTTCATTCAGAGCTGCAGTGCTGAACTGCCTTGCTTTCCCCAAACCATGGGGAAAACTACTTGGATGGGTGCTGACTTTCCTGGAGGATAGCCCCTCTCACAGACACTGCATCCCAAGGACAGGTGGCTGGCCACAGCAAGCCAACCTGCTGCCATGCTTTCCTGGAGCTTTTCTCAGACTACGTTAGGCTGTGTGCAAGGAAACCTTTGGAGACCAGGTTCTGCACGAAGGCCCCATCTCAGCTCCTGATAGTTGAGAGATGGTGTAAGCCCTGGAGCTGGGCAATTCCTGTTTGCTCCAAATAGTCTGTTCCTGTTCAGTGTGGCAGTACTGGCTTTTAATTCCTCACAACAATGGTCAGTCCCTCTTTGAATCTCATTAAGTCCTTGGCCACTGTAACATGCAGTGGAACTGAGCTCCACAGTAGCAATTCTTAGCAATCCTGAATTTCCCATCTTCTACTTTTTTATTTTATACCTCCTGTTGGGAGATATGTAAAACCAAAGCTGAGCCAAACTCCTTTTCACTGTTTATGATAGTGCATGGAGTTAGGGTTAGATGTTTTGGCAACTGCTGTGTGTCCCTTCCCTTTGCAGCCTAAGTCATGTCCTCAGCCCCAGCAGGATTTCTGGCTCCTTCCCGATGCCCCAGGCTCTCCTATCATCCTGCCTCATGTCTTCCCAAGCAGGCTCAGCAGCACCTCTGCACTCAGGCTCAGGCATGCCCACACCTCTGGGGTTCCTTTTCACCATTCCCCCTCTTTCCCTTGCCATAGCCCTGACAGCACGAGCTTTTATCACAGTCCTTCTTATTTAGCTCCCTTCCACTGTAAACACCACTTATCTTTTCAATCTCTCTCCATATAAGATTTTTTTTCCCCAGGTCTCAAATTATTCTTGTCATCCTTATCTGAACATCCTTTAATTCCCTTGGCAGTGACATATAGCATTCCAGATGAGAAAGAAGCCTTGGTTTTATACCATGCTGAAATTTACTCCATTCCATTTCTCACACATCCTAACCTTTTGTTTGCCTGTTTGACAGAAGCTGTACCCTGAGCTGAAAACTTAAGTGAGAAGGGTGCAATAATGATTCAGAGATATTTTCTGCTGGTCAGTGCTGTTACGAAGGTGCTTTATTGCTTCTCAAGCTTTCTGCAAGAGCATGCCCCTTTTGAGCTCATCTTTCCTTGTGTGATACACCAACCAGGGAGCTGCTAACTACCTTTCACTGCTGGCAGCAGCTCAGGTCCTTCAGGGTGGAAGAGGCACCTGTAATTAGAGTCTGCAGGGATAAATACTCACTAGCTCCCACAGAAGACTTGTATTAAGCCTATGTAAGTCAACATAATTCAGTTTGCTTTGCCTTAATTAATATTTTTTAATTAATAGAAGATTTTTGTAAGCCTTTAGAAGTCCCTTTAAATTACCCTGAGATCTCCTGCCATCTATCATTGGAGCAGTCTTAGGATAGTGCTGCAGCTGCAGCTAATAAGTTTGCTCAAATTCCTTTCCACTCTTTTTTATATGGATTATTTTGCATTCACCAGAAATGGTTTAAATGGAGGATAACAGGGCAAGGACTCTCACCTTAATCTGGGTTTATATGATCCCTAACAAAGTAAGACCTTGATCCACAGCTAAGCCCATGAAATAGCAGTACTGCTAATACTAACTTGTCATGTACCTTCACGCTGTCCACTCACCTAATTCAGTTATGACCTTCAGAAATTCTTTATCACCTATTCTGGCCACAGGAGTGATGTTAGCTATAAATTTTACCACCTTGCTTGTCCATCCTTTTTCTGCATTGCTCTTTCTTCTCTTGTAGTTTGAATCTTCTTGCCTGTTGGTTTTAGTTTTCAAGTTGTTTTGGACATTAATGTTCCCTCGTTGAATAGATGATCTAACAAACTAATCACTCTTCCAAAAATAAATACAAATTAATAGTATCTTATCACATGAACCATCCCATGGAGGTTAAGGGAGCTTCTGGTGGGAAAAGGCACAAGATAAATAATGGTAGTGGAAATCTGTCCTAAGAGTTTGTCTTAATTAAAAGTATAACTACACACATTAATAATTTACAGCTGAAAAGGTTATGAATGTGTAATAACAGTAATGCAAAAAGGTGATATTTAGTTTCTAGCACCCGCATGAATGCTCCCAGAGAATTCAGAAATAACTGTGGCTGTGTGGTTTGGTCTGTAATTAAGATTTGATTAATCCCTAAAGCTCAGTTTAACTTAGATTAGACCTACATTGATTTGAATTTCTTTACAATTACACTTCCAGTACAGCAAGCTTACCTGCTCATCATGATGCTGTTCATAGTGCTAGCAATGGATTTCAAGGGTCTGTCTGACCTTTGACTAGGGTGTCATTTAAAATATCCTATAGAAAAAGTGTCCACATCAAGGAAAGGTGCCTAACTGACTTGCTTATGTATGCCATACAGAATGAGAAATGACTGATCATCCCATGATCAGGTTAGGGAATCAAAGAAAGGAACTTCCTTCTAACCCTGGCTGAGGACTTGGAGAACAGCACTCTTCTGTCCTCAGAGAATGCAACTGCCTATAATCTACACCTCGGTGGCAGAGTTTGGGCTCAAGTCTCTTCTCCTGCTCCTAACCTTGCAGACTTACACTTAAAGGAGTCCTCCATATACTGCTACTGTAATCTATCCTTTCCCTAAAGATAAAGATCTTCTGCCTGAATACAAATTATACTGTTCTTGGACCTATATAATTCCATATTAATCATTACCTTCACTCAGTCTGGCTTAGCAACCAAATCCAGAGATGTGCTGAGCTGAAAGACTACCTGGACGCTCAAAAAATCCTCACACAGCTGCTTCTCCTGTGTCTAACAGGCAGCTCTTCCTATCCAGCTTCTGAAAGAAACCATCTGTTAAACAATTCCCCAGATCCACAGCAGCTATATGGTTGTTCTGGAATTACAATTGCAGTGAACCAAAGCAGTCAGGCTTAAAATGCATTATTAGGAGGTTTCCTGGTGGCTCCGTAACACCCAGAGAAAGTCTGCTCTCTAGAATTATTTGGCTGAATATTTATTTTGTTGAGACCTGCTGGCTACCTATTAGCAGCACATTACTCGAGAGTGGCACTTCTGAACAGCCTATTAACCTCCACAGGGCAATCAGCATTGTGCCCACATGAGGATACCTGGAAGGTGAACAAGATTTGTTTCACATATAGGATTGTCTGGTAATAAATGACAACTTGTTATAGCCATTACAGTCAGAATGGCCAAGTGTTAGACTCACTGTGTCTGTTTTTCCCTTTGTTTGAAGGGAGGTTTCAGAACAGAGTAGCAGAAGCCAGTCACTGTTCAGTGATGGCAATGCAGCTTCTGGGTAGGTGTGGCCTAAAGGCAAAATCCTGGGCTCCAAGCCCTGATGTATAAGGAGAGGAGTTTCAAAGGCATCCTCCTGAGGCTGCCCCAGCTTTGAAGATGTAGCAATGCTCGTCTGTCACTCCAAATGCAAGTATAAAACATGGACTAAGAAAGGCATGACTCCCCCTGTGGAAGCTGCTCTGCTTTCCAGACGGAGCCTCTCTGCAGGTGGAGGTGATGGCTTTCCTGCAGATCACCAGCTCCTAAAAATGGGAAATGCTGTGTAACCAAGACCTGGGAGACTGCTTTGTGTGGCTTCCTGAGGTCTGGGCTCTTCATTTCTGTTACTGTTTATAAGGAAGAATCACATCTGCAGAAATGAAGAACAAGGAGACTATTAGCAACTTCTTTAATCTTGCTGGTGATTCACCAGAGATAACAGGACAGACAGTTCTGGGGAACTCATACAGACAATGTATACAGTCTGGGTTATAAAAGGAAAGTCCTGGTTACTACAGACAAGTCAAAGTAGTGTGCAAAGTGTAGCTTTATAACTAAAGCAGGGTACCATGCAGTCTTCTGCGGTAGGCACAAAGGAGAAGGTGGGATTGATGTCAGCTTGCACCTTGGCACCTTTACCAGGGCAGAGAGCTATGTCTCCAGTAATAGGGCAAAACATTTTTCTTTTTTCCTCCCCTCACAGGGTACCCAGCAGACAAAGTTCTGGGGATATCAGCACAAGCTGCCTTCCAAGCTCTTCTTAATCTCAAAGGTCTCTTCTGTTTGGGAGGATGATTTAAATGCTCCCAGCTCAGGTTACATAAAGTCCTGTGAGGATCAAAGCATTCAAGCCTAAAGAGTTTCAGTTTGGGTTTCTTCTGTTCCTGTGGAGTCTGAAAATGGTGCTGGGATAAGGTTTTCAGTTTATGGCTCCTGCTGCTTCAGAGGTCTGACAAAACCAAGTCACCCTATACACAGGTACTGCATCCATGGTTGTTTACCCTTACTGATGCAATCTGCTAGGCACAGGATTTCTGCCACTACTCAGGACAGAGAAAACTGGGTTTGGAAAAAGATATTTAGCATTCAGAGAAGAAAAGTCAGGCTAGGTCTCCAGATATCTCCAAATTTCACTTGAAGTAAGATGGTTGGCAGAGCTTACCTAAGAACTGTTATCATGATGTTACATGAAATCCAGTCTTTGATCCACGAGTTTTGATCTTGTTGAGTTTAAGATCCCTTTAGACACTGGCTCTGGAGGTGGCTTTTAGGGCTTGTACCTCTTTCCTGCTCCACGTGAGCTCTTAAGACCAGTTTCTGTAGACTTCAGAAACAACAGGAACCTTCCCCTCACCAAAAGCCACTTGTATACCCTCAGCAGAGCTCCTGGTCATGTTGACAGTGTGAAAACAGCTGAAGATCCTAATGTCACATTTTAACAGCACTCCTAAGCCATATACATGCTTCACACAGACATACCTTGATAGTTCCAGGCATGCAGGAACACACACCTAGAGGCAGGAGCATCCTGAAGGTGTGAGTAATGTCCTTCCAGAAAGACCCCAACACTTACACATCTTCTCCTTGATCTTTTGTTATGCATTCTATAAGTCTCATTCACTGGAAAGAGTTTTGCTTATATAGTAGTTCTCTTTGCTTATAGTAGTGTTCTTTATCAGATACTCACCTGGAATAGTATAGTTATTAATTTTCTGTTCTTTTTGGAGTATTCTCCTGTGTCTTCTCCAATTAGTTTCAAATCAAATTGTCTCTACTTGCCAGAGCAATTCAGAGCAAGAGAGAGACATTTTTTTGCAGAAGTGAAGGCACAGTGTCATTTGACAATTAAAACAGCATTCACAAAAAGAGTGATCTTCCTAGCACACATTCATATGCCATTATCACAAATATCTACACTGGCCAAAATAGGCTCAGAGGGGGGAAAAAAAAAGGACAACATGGAAGTTCTATTCCTACTTCTGTCTTCATGTCCTTTAAGTCATCAAAACTTCCTCACAGTGTAATGAATCTAAGAGAGGAAATTGATTAAAAGCCATTCCTAAGTGAGGTGGACCGAAAATCGCCCAAAATGACAAAATCCTCATTTTCTTAATTCATTTCCTTACTGAGAATTTGGAGCTCCAGAACATGTACCCATTGGTGATGAGAATGAAGGTAATAAACACTGCCATGTAACCTTGGCTGTTCCCTGCACACTGCAGTTACCCAGAAGCCCAGCCACCTAACATAAAAGAGAACTATCCACTTTAATTAGCAGAGCAATCAAAAGACTCTTAAGCAGGAAAGCATTTATCACCCAATAGAAAATGAATGATACTTTAAAATTAGAATATGCAGAATTCGTAGCCAAAGGCACTCAGGGGAAAAAGAGCTTTGCACCAAACCAGACAGGAATTTTTTTTGGCTTCAGTCTAATGAACTTTAACAATAGATATCAAATTCTGTCTGGCAGCACATTTTAGCAGTGGATCTGATTTTTCAGAAATACTAACCAACTCTCACCAGTGACAGGAGGAGGAGATTGGCACATAGAGAGCCCTAATTAACCTGTATTCAGACTTCAAACACAGATCCTTGGATATCCAGTTTGTAAAATAATCCTCACCTGTACTTTCCAAACACAGTACAAATAAGCAGAGCAGGGAAAATTTCTTTTAATTGCTCATACATGAAGACTTCATTGTATCCCACCTATAGCCAAAAATGCTGTGCAGGGAGAAACCAGGCAACAGTATAGTTTATTGTCAGGAGGATGGGCAAAGCTCAAATTGGACAATGAGAGCAATCTTCTTTGGGTCTTCACTGTACTTCATGAAAAAAAGAAATTCCTGAAAATCAGGGAAAAGCTTCCTGTCACCTTGGAAGCTTGCTGGGATTTTGAGGTGTAGGAGACTGAAGATGTTTTGAAGAAGGTGGGAGATGCAGTCAGTAAGTGGTCAGCCTTCCTAGAGATCGTTACAATGCAAACCCCAGAGTTCTCCACTGGGTTTACAAATCTCATTTGCAAGGAAGTCAAAAGCCAAGAGGACTGAGGTTTACTTCAGCCAAAATGCTTCCTGCCAAGGGAGCTCCGTAATTACTGCTAAAAGACAACTGTAAGTCAGCCTGCTGCACACTCCCAGGTACAGATGGGATTATTTGATGGTAAGATCTCAAAATGCACAAGCTTCTGTTCATATGAACACAAATTATGCAAGTTGTCTTAGGTCTGCAAAGTTAGGATCCCACAAGTAGCATCCAACAGGAAAGTTGGTCTGAATGCTAAGTAAAGCCATAATGACAGATTTACTTACAGTAGCTATTCAGCTATTTGATGTATAAAGAGCATAAAGGGAATGAGACAGGGTGTGGGTCCTGATAAACAGGAGTGAGACAAATCAGGAAGTCAGCCCATATTCAGCCTATTTGTTTCTGCTTTCTTCAAAGGCCCTCCTCTGTTTTAAGAAGATCTGTGATTTTATAGACCCACTGGAATCACCATGATCTGCAGACTGTAACTCCTAGAGCTAAGATAGACAAGATTTGCTGTGTCCAGGGAAGGTGAGTTGGGTCCCCAGTGTATTGCTCCAGCTGCTTATTCCTCAAATTTTGCAGTTCCAAGAGTGGTCAATTCTGGTTTTATGAATTATTACAAGCAGGCACAAATGTGGCTTAGCTGCAACAGATTTGCTGGATCAGAAAGAGGTAATGCAGAACATTGTAAACAAGAAAACCACAATCTGACAACAAGAAGGTCCTTGTCTGAACCCAACCTCTCTTCACATCTCCACACAGCTAAACAACCCCAACTCCAGCTATTTCCAGTTGGTACTTGCCTTTTGCATTTGGTATCTAGGTTGTTCTGTACTTCAAAGACACAAAACCCACCAAGATAATTCTTGAAACTGCGCACTAAAGAATTAAATTTGTCTCCAGAGATTTTAGAAGCACTTAAAACCTATTACCCCACTGTTTGCATAAAAAACCCTTCTAATGCTGAAGCTCCCTTGGATGTCATAGTAGCAAGGCCAACATAGATATGCACAGAATAATCTAAAGCATCCTTTGTTACATCCTGGTGGAACAATGACTTCCTCGTGGCTCTGCAGAAGATTTGAACAACTTCATTAATCTTGTCTAAGAAATGTGGCTCACCTACAAGCTGGTATTAGTCACAAGCTAGTGGAGTAGGGAAGGTGGTGTCTGGGTTGAGTCTTGCAATTCAGGTACAGTGTAGTCTGCCAGGAATGGTCTCAGAATTACACATGTTGTTCACTGGCTTCAGCAGCTCTAAGACCATTCTGCCCACTTGCTCTCACCTCCCTGCTAATGTGGGCTGAATACCCTCCCTATGGGAATCATGCATCAGGCTCTTGACTTTCAGTGGATTTAGAGTGTATTTCCTAGGAACACATTCAGACTTGAAGTTGTCAGATGATGGGGGATTTAGGGAAATTGCTCCAGGAGCTAAAAATGACTATGGTTAAGAGTCTATGCTCATTTTTAGGTTGAATTTTGAGAAATTCAGCTTTCAGCTACTGCATCTCATCATCATTTTGACCTCTTCTACAGGGGGCAATCTTCTCTAACACAAGTACTAGCTGTAAACATAGAGCACACTGTGCTAATGCATGTTGTAGTAACTCTCCTCATAAGAGAAAGTTTACTTCACTTTAAAAGTGAAATTGCCCCCCTTGTACTTACTGGGCCAGGAGAGTTAATCCACTCTTTGCCTCACTGTGCAACAACTTCCCCAGGTAGCCTTTAATCTGCAAGATGAAAGAGCTTTCTAAGAGAGTATCAGGAAATTTACCTGCACAGTGTGATTAAGTCTCACTTAAATTTCTGTTTGTTAAGTTAAGCAGAATAAACATTTCTTCCCCTCCCCTTCCCTCTTTATGGCTGGTGAAGAAGCTACAGGATGTTCCAAACCTCAGAAAACTCAGATCATCTTCTATCCAGAAGGCATCTAGTTCTTGCTTCCTTGAGTCAGAAACTGCTAGAGATGTACATTTTAAGATATGCTGCCGACAGAGATTAGTATTTTTTACTACGTGGAATAAGGAGACATGAACAGAATGTCTATTAGGAGCCCATCTAACATGAAAGCATAAAAACTCCTTGTTGTTAAAGACTTCTATAAGATGCTGCAGGGTCGCAGGCTATTTACTCTGACATCTCTGTAAAGTTGCTGAAGCTGCCAACATTAAAAAAAACCTAGCAAAGGCAGCCTCTTTAGGGAATTCTCCAATGATAGTTCTTTATTTATGATTCCATTTAAAAAATTTAACTCAGTGCATTTGTTTACTTACGATGGGACTGGCTTCTCCCATCCCACATGCCTTTGTAGGGGAACAAAGGAGTGCCAAGAGCTAGCCCTATAGCGAGCAGCCCTGTGGGATGGGTTAGTGCTCTTGCTCCAGCATTTTCCCCATTATGCCCAGGGCAGGGAGAGAGTTACAGGTTGGCATATGGGAAGCTGAGGGGAAATTAATTCCTTGGGCTGACCTGGGCGTGCTTGTACCCAACACTTGTGACAAGTGGGACAACATTGAATGGTCCTGTATGGTCAAGGTCAACTTCCAGCATTGGAGGGGCCCTGGAGAAAATTTCTGCACAGGAAAGAACCACAGTCAGAGCCTGAATCCCCAGTAGGAAGCAAACTCATACCCTACCAGCACCCCCATCCTGCCCAGAATTAACATCCACTTTTCAAACTCACACCATTGTGGATGCAGAACACTACCACAAAAAGAGGACTGCCCCTTGTTCTTGCCTGCAAGTCAAAAAGCCTCAGGCCATTTGAGAGTAATAAGAGTTAAATTCAGGCAGGAAGCTGAAAGCAAGCCAGTAGGGGACAGGGAACAACAGAGATGTGCTGGGTCAGCAGGCACCAAAACCTGCACTCACTCAGATTTCCACATCAACTCATCTGTGTGGAAAGGACCAACCACTGTCATCATTTGGTGATTGAAACACCCTAATGTGCTCAGGCAGAGAAACCCCAAAGCCTGTGGTTAGATCTTCATGTACCTTAATACCCTTGCAGTTTGTGGTAGTAAATGGGTGCACATTTTTTAAATTAAAGATGAATTGAAAAGGTTTTGAATGTGCTGGATTTCTGCCTCACTGCAGGACTGGATTGTGTTAGAGAAACTTCACAGCACTTTAAAAGGGATTGTGTAAGGGCAGCCGTGCCCCTCCAAAAAATAAATGTCTCTCTGGCCTGAGTTTTGTTTCCCCATTGTCTCCCTCCAGCAGCCCAGTAATCCCAGTGCTTCACTGTTTTGCTTTGTCCTATTCAGGAGGAAACCCCTTACACAATGAGACCCCTTTGGCACAGGCAGAACACCAGGAGTGCTGAGCTGTGAAGGGCTGTGTCAGTTGTAAGCCTGGCCAGAAGCAGCACAGGTCTTTTTATCCTCCAAATTGGATAGAAACAGGGAAAAAAGGAAGGGAACAACAACAAAAAATAACCCCAACAAACAAATAAAAAAGGCAGGGCCCAGAGGAGAGCTCCTGAAGTCTCCATGCTAGCAGCAATGTCTCATTCACAAGTGCCACTAGTGAGTGCAGCCGTGGGTATGAGCAGAGGGAGCTGGAAATCTCACTGCTCACCTTCATGGGCAGTGTATGGCCAGGAAGATGCCTCCCAGGCTCACAAAATCCTAAGCTTCAGGGACTGGAGGATGCTGAGCTCTGCCACAACCTCCCACAGACCTGGACATTCTGTCACCAGGGAGAGCATCAGCATACCATGAACTTTTCCCACCCGTAGTCCTCTTTGAGGCTGTGATTTTGCCATGCAAAGGCTGAATGTGCAGCTTGAATGTCTTGTGAGAGCAATGATGATTTACCATGTTGGAATAAGTCTGTAAAGTAGCTTTTACTTAGCAGCAGGCCCCAAGCCAAGGGGCCATTTTTGTGTGCACGTTATTTGTGAATGGCAGAAATTGGCATTCATCTCTCCAGGCAGGTTTCTGAAATGTATACTGTCCTTTAAATGATTCCTTAATATTTAATATCATGGTAGGATGAAGACTGATTTTATGGTTAAAAATGTCAATTTTCACAGCTGATTGAACTTGTTTAAATGGCAAGCAGTTTACTTGTACTGAAAGCCATATAAACAGATCAACTTCTTTACTGACATTAAAAGAAGAAGGCACTTTATACTCCAAAGCCTTTCAGTTTTTGTAGCTGAAAATGAGCTCGGATGACTAAGTTCATTTTGCAGTTTTCCCCCCAATGGCAGATTGATTGTAGTTTATAAAAACAAGCCCATGTATCTGGCAGCAAAAAGAATTGTTTAAGATGCTGAGCCACCCTTTCAAAAGTTCTCTGTAATTAATTATTAGCTGCTTGCAAGTCCATTCTGTTTTTTCTTTTGTTTGTATTATTTTAATGGTGACTATAATGTACTTGTAATGAGAAAAGCAGCATCTTATAAACATACAAATAAATCTTAAGACCTTAAGCAGGATTAGGCAAGCTAAAAAAAAAGAAAACAAAACCCCCTGAAATCCAGATGCATGGAATCACAGAAATCAGCTTTGTTAATGCTTTCCTGGCTCTGAAGCCAATTAAAGCATTCATGGACATGAAGGAACCAGGGTTCACTCTGGCACAGATTTCTTCTGCCTCTTCTTAAAAATAGCTGTGACATTCAGTCTGATGCTTCTGCTATTAAAAAAAAAGAATTTTATTTTGATTCAAAAGAAGCAGGGGATAGAAAGTGTCCTGGATGTGAATATCAAGTCTCCTGCCTTATTAGTGGGGCAAAGAATCCTACCAATAGTTCTGGTCCATCTAGGAGCTCAGTTTGAAATGTATCCATTAGAGGGCAATGCACTATCCTATGATGTCCTGGAGACAGAGAGCAGCAGCAGTTTGAGGAGGGGACAAAAAGAAGGATAGAAGAGATGGCCAAAGAGCAAACCCAAGAATTAGCTCTGTGATTTGGGTTATGCCTGGAAGATATGCTTGAAGTTGGATGATGTGAGGGAAAAGTGAATGCAGATGAAACCGAGGATAACCTGGAGCACCAAACCACTGACAACATGTGACTGATGTGATCTGTGGTTTGTCCTCAAAGGAGAGTAGGCCAAAAGGGTACATCACTACAGACCAGTTGTCATCACCAGCTAAGAGACCCTACATGCAGTATCCTTAGGCAATGACCACTGGCAACTCAAGGTTCAACTGTTAACTTAGTCTTCAGTACCAGAAATGCCTTAAAAACATGAGCTTCTGAGGGGAATCACCATCTGTCTCTGAAAGCTGCAAATGCAGGGGAAAAAAGTTCATCTCTACCAAAGTGTGCCCAGAGATATGATGTTTTTAAGGAACATGTTTACCTTTCACTTTTTGGCCCTAAGGAAATGACTGAATTTGTTGTCTAAGGCAATCCCTAAGACTTTCCCTGACGACATCAATTTCCCATCTTCTTCTACAAGTGCTGATGGATTTGCTTCTTTGGAGACTTTCCTGGGAGCAACCCTGAGGTCAGGGAATCAATCTACCTTGCTGTGTCAGGAGACCCTACCTGCTACCCATCACAGGGTGGACACAAGATCCACAGGCTGGCTCAGATCCCAGCCAGGATATGTTGGCATTGTCCCTGTGAGCATCTTCCCTGGCAGGGATTTAGCTGGAGCCTGCAGGGCTGCTCTCAGCGGGTAGCTGGGATGTGGCCACCCTGGATATTTTCAGAAGTAGAGGGTTTGTCCATGTGGGTGCCAGCATGGCTGTGCCAGTTGGCAGAAAGATCAGAGGATGGACAGCAGCCTGCTGTGGATGCTGGTACAGGCATAGCCTTGGGAAATGCTGGCTGGGAGCTAAGGAGCTGCACTGTAATTCTTGCTTACTGACCACCTTGTTATTGCAAAGAGCTTTGAATGATGGTGCAGGAATTGTTCAGTGAAGAGAGAGTGAAGAAGGCACTTGGATCCCAGTGTGGCTGCTGCTTTCAAGAGAAGAGTAATTTGTCTAATACACAATCTGTCATCCTCCATTCGTGTTGCAAAAGTGAGGAGCTGCTGGAAACTAACCACACATATGGTGACATGGCTCCATCATTAGCTTGGGTTGAAGACAAACCTCCCTGCATCCCTTTGGCATGCTGTATTGGAAACACTTATCTCTTGGGCTCGTGTTAAAGGCTGGCCAAGACAGACCCTTATTTCCACTTGCTTTACCTCACAGGCTGTGTTGTCACCATGCAGCCTCCACCAGCAAATAAATGTTTCTCGTAATTCAAAGTAACTTATCCATGGCTAACTGGTTACTCTGGGGGCAACTATGCCATGTATTTGACAAAGCAAAACCCAGTATATATATATATATATACCTATAAAACAACAATTTCAGCTCCCAGTGTAACTCCTCCCTGAACCAAAACACACTTCTGGAATTGGCATCTTCTGCAGTACATTAGGGTGTGCAGAAATTGCCTTCAGGAGGGTTATGGATATTTCCTCTGGTCCCTCCTTCACTGCAGTGTTTTTTCTAATAGCTGTCTCCAAATGGAGCTCTTCCATCTTACTGGGATTTGCTCAGGCTGCATTTTGCAGGACCAAAGAGGGGCAAGAATTATTTAGTACACTAATAATAATAATTGAATAACTTCTAATTCAATTACCATGCCTAATAATAATAATAACTGCCTGTAAATTGTCCTTTCAGGCCCTCCCTCCTGCAACAGAAATTTTATGGTGACTCTTCTGAAGATTCCTAAGGAGTCCTGCATAAATATTAATAGGAATGGAGGTCTGGGTCTTCCTGACTGCACTGAAATGCTCAGCCCCACTGGACAGAGGTTCACAGGCACCAGTTTTGAGGTGGTGTAACTCCTAACGTTGGCAGAGCTGTTTCAGATTTACACCTTTGCAGCTGGGAGCAGAGTCAGCCTCTGATAGTTTAGCAGAGCCTATAGAATAATGGCACATACATCTGACTTACCATGAGCCTTGGCACATTCATGTCAATATTTATTTCCAGCCCTTCTCACTTTCCACTGGCATTCAGATGCACAGCCAGCCTCTGCTAAATCTTCTATTTGTATTGCATGTAGCTGAAATAAGTTAATATTAGGTGAGAAATGGTGGTGTGTTTGAACACTTCTGAGCATAGTGGCAGGTGCTGGCTCAGCTCCTCATAACCAGCTGCAATCCCAGCTGAGGATGTGACTTTGGTGTGCACAAATGCACTCCCAGTGATTCCATCACATCTGTCTGCTAAAGCCAGCAACAAAACTTTAAAAGGATTGTGGGATGCACACCCCAGTGAGAAATCCTTCAAAAGGTGACCTTTTAGGAGGGCTAGTTGGCTGCTACCTCCTTCTGCAGCTACCAGGTTTTTGCTTCAGAAGTAGACCACAGGAGTGAGTTGAGGACACAGGACTGCTTTGGAAGCTTAATAGTTTTCAGGACTAAATGAATTATGTTTTTTTTGGAATAAAGGATCAGGCATAATGTGGTAAAATAGCATCATCTTTCCATGCCCCCAGTCTTCCTCTAGCCTTTCTTCTTTCCCAAAGCCAGGACAGCAGTCTGCTTTGCTGGTTGCTTATGAAAAGCAGGTCTCAGGTCATTATCCCAGTGCACAAGCATGCTCTGAGGTCCATGGAGATGGCTAGGCTACCTAAACTACAGATGAAATTTTATTTCATCGACACTGAGGCAGGTTTCTTTTTATGCTAATCCCTCATGCTTCAGGGTGTCACAGCTCATGGGAAGCACAAAATCATGCTTTATGAGTGTGATCTGTCTGCAGATTCAGTATCACTTCCCTCCCAATCTTACCTGCCACAGTCAGCCAGAGATCATAAATATACCCCTAAAGCCACAATTAGCATATACTCTTGAAAGAAAATTGTGCTTGTAGCAAGGCTCCCCAGGGGCCAATATCAACAGAGAGACATTGCAGAGCAGAAACTGAAGACCAGGACTGAGCTTTCAAGTCCATGCTCCTTGCTAGGCAGGGGTCTCTGCAGAGATTATTCCTGCCTTTATTAGGAACAGGCAATGCAAAAGGACTGCGTGCTAACTCTTCTTTGACTTATGGTTAGACCAATTTTTTGGCAGGGCAGTAACCAGTGCCAGACTTTCAGCTCCCTGCTTCACTAAATTTGGCTGAATAATTGAAAAAAAACCCCAAAAACCCAAACCAACACCAAAAACCCCAACCACCCTAACATTTAGCTTCTATTTTGTTCTTGCTCTTTTCCTTCAGTTTTCTCAGCTGCTCCTGGCAAAGGGCACCATCTCTTGTGCCAGCTCTGATGAGCTAGATTGACAAGGTTCCTGCACAAAGCAAGAAGGACAGATGAAGGAGACTGTTTAGAAAGCAAGGCAATGAACAAGGCCTGCTCCTTTGATTTGTGTGTTTGCCTTATCAAAGCAAGGCTCTGTCTTGCAGGACCCTACATGCCTTCTTTTCCTAGGAGTAGAGTTAGGTCCCTGCTTAGGAGTGTGCAGCAGGGGTATGGTACATTGCAAAGCCTCCCAAGCAGGCTTGAAAATGCATGGGTTTGTCTACAGGCTGCTCTAACAAGCCTTTGATCTTACTAAGACTTCTAATGGGATCCAATTGCCACTGTAATCATAAATAAGTGAAAAATAGAAAATAGGTAACAAAAGCCACACAAATGTGTAGCCACTTGAAGATTTCAAATTCCTCCCTTGCTCAGCATGGTTCATTGCAATAAATGGAAACAGCAGACCTGCTGAGGGGGAATACTGACATTTTGTGGTGCCTGATTTGTGATGCAATGGGAATACTGGGGGGCAGTGGGGACAAATTTTCACTTTATATTCTGCTCAAATGAGACAAAGATTACAGTTAGGAGTCAAGTACTATCAAATTATTTATTGAATTCTGTTGGGGTGGAGAGGGTATTTGCTCTTTTTTCCAGAAAAAAATATTGATTTTAAGGATGGCTTTGATATCAATTAGGCTCAACATGAGAGACAGGCAGTCACTTTGTATAGGGAATTTAATTAAAAGCTCTGTACTTAGTCAGAAGAGTGTTCTAAGGATAAAATTGTTTTCCCCCTTTGGGTCAATTTTCTGTTATGTTTGTATAATGCAATTAAAGAAGAACCCATGCCAAGCAATACTTATGTCTGGTATAAAGCTGTCCATACGTAATGATGGGCCTTTGGACTTCCAATAGATTAACCAGTGCTAGCTGCATTTGCATTTGGTTGTCTTTTGTTTGATTGCTACAAGAACACATCCTTAGAGATGCACACCTCTTACAAAGGCTCTCCAAGGGCCAGTTAGGCACAAGCAAAGAAATAAAAAGAAAGGTGGTATTCCACAAAGCTCTTACCTTTTGAAAGATTACAAGTAACAACCAACTCAACCTGAAGCAACTGAAGTTCATAGGTGGTTGGTTACTAATGAGAAGTCCATGTCAGAGCTTGCAACTAAGATTAGTCTTTAATGTAAGGACACATAAACTAGCAGCTTTTCAGGAAAGAGCTCTGAGGAACACAAAGCTATGTCTCTCTGTTGATCTGGAGCTGAATCCCAAGCACTGGTTAGACAAAAGTCTTGTACAGAGTTGGATTTCAGCCCAAGGCTCCCCATCACTTCAGGTGGTTTTGGAGCACCAATTGTTTGGTT
This sequence comes from Bucco capensis, assembly GCA_013396975.1. Lineage (NCBI taxonomy): Eukaryota > Metazoa > Chordata > Aves > Piciformes > Bucconidae > Bucco > Bucco capensis. The sequence continues at coordinate 519,147 of VWZO01016943.1, forward strand.
TTCCCTGCAAAGGAGATGATTGGAAAGGATCACAGTGACTAGCTGGCAAGAGGCTAAACATGGGCTAAAACATAGCTAAGCCTCTAAGGGTCCTGAGGTCTGCAAATGCTGCAGTCCTGTGACCTCTCCATAGTCTCCTCTTGGCACTCTGAGTATGAGCAAATTATTTGTTCCCTTGACTTACATACATTGGAATTTGGGGATGTGGATATGATTCTGAATAAAGTAATGAATACAGCTAGTTTCCTTTTTGTACATGATATTTTTTTCTCAAAAATCATATCCGTGTCAGCTATTTTAACTCCTAATTAGGCCTGCAACAACTGAGATTTAAGCCTGGCCAGGTGGGAAAGAATCTGCAAGGTCTCTGAAGCCCTTCTGATTTTCTGGGAAAATCCTGGTCCACTACCTTTTGTTTGTTGGAGGATCCACTGCAACTCCAGGCTATTTCTGTTGTACAAATAGGGCAGGATACCCCCAGAAAAACTGAGCCCTGGTCTGAGTGTGCTCCCATTGAAGCTGGTGGTAGACCCTTCATCTGAGCAGAGTTATTGTAGAATAACTGAGAATCCCAGCCTTAACTTTAGAGGAAAAGTGCAAAACCAAACACACACAGGAAAGAAGCCAAAAGAAATTGGCATTGTGGAGGATGATTCCTGCCTTATATGTTGCAGTGGTGGATACTATGGAAAATAAATACATAAAACAGCTATGTAAACAGCTAGGAGAATTACAGAGACAGATACATGCATACACAGGGCTGATGCCAAACCTGCTCAAGTCAATGTAAATTCAGAGCTGAGTGTACCAGATGACTCTGGAACAGATTTAGATAATGCAAGGAGATAAGACAAAAGACCCTGCTCAAAGTCAGTCTGTGGCATTTGAGTAGCTGCTCAGACAACTTGAGCAGGCTACTGAGCCCCTCAGAACAATGCATGAATGTCTCTTTTATCTGTTGCTGCTCCTGCTGGAGCACGTGCAGTCCTCACATGTCCTTCTAGAAAGACAGAAAGCCCACATGAGGCTCCTGCATCACTTAAACCCTCCTCACATGGCACACAGCATCCTCTGCAGACCCTCTGTGCTGGAGAGGGTTTCACTCAGATGTTTATTATGCATGATAAAGCCAGCATACATTTGCTCTGATGTAATTATCCTTTTACAGCAAAAGGCTGCACATCATTCAAAAGCACTCAGGCCTGCCTTCTCCACACTGCCTGAGATTTCAGGGGCAGATAGGTAACTAAACACCTTGGGGGTTATTCATATCTCTTGTCTTCTCCTCCTTCTCTGTCAGAGTTTTTCAGCTTGTGCTATACCAACCCTATTCACCTGCTGTTACAGCAGCAACAAGTTTCAGGACCCTTTGCACCCATCAAAGAACGTATGGAGGCTGTGACCCCACACGAGGCCCCATGTTCCAAGTGATTTCTCACTTGAATGCCATATGGATATGCCAGCACATACAGTCTTCTTTTTTTTTTCCTCCCCTCCAATTTCCATCTGCTAAGAGGGAGCTAGAGTGTAGGGCTTTGCAAGTAGTAGATGAAAATGTTAAAAGCCTGAAAAAAAGCCCAGTGTTACTCAGGGGATACAAAAATAATGTTGTTTATTGGATCTGATTTTTATGTTGTACACAAGGAAAATGGCTTTCCTTCTCTCTTTATACACTGTTCTGCAAATCCTTCAGTTGCCTCAGGGATGCTCCCAGGCACACACAGTTCCTTTGATTTTAGTGGGGCCCTTCCAAATTTGGGCTTTTTGAGGGCTGAAATGTGGCTTCACTGGCTTCCACTGATTTTCCTGGAACCACAAGGTGCCTGTTATCCTGACTACCCAGAATAACATAAGCCTCTCAATTATTAATATTTTGATATTGCTTTTGGGTCCCACAATCATTATTTGCACTCACTTAGTTATTTCACACAAAATATAAAGTGGACAGCCTGGCATTACAGACTTATAATTTCCCATCACAACACGGATCCTGCAGTAAGCTTAAGCCATGGTTTGATGACACATCAGTTCTAGCTTTAGGGCCAAAGTGCTGTATCTAAAAGACAAGGTAGCATACAGCAGCAGGGCTTACTGGTTGTTCAAAACATCTCACAGATTCACCCCATATCAGGAATTGTTTTGCCAGATCAAATGTTTATCTTTCCACAGCTGGGAGCATAACTTCTATCCTGTGCCATCCCTGCCCTGCCAGTTCATGGAAATGCAGGTAGGTGGTTGCCCAGACAAAGTTCTCTAGAGATGGCTTATCTGGCATTGCACAGACCTGACACTAGTGATCATGGAAGTGGTTTTAAATTTGTGGCAGCAGAGTTTCCCTTCACAAGATGCAGTTTCAGCATGTTAAGTTTCAAATATTTTTGTGAAAGGAGAGGTGTGGGAGCAGAGGCAGCACCTGAAGGCATTTGCAGCCACATGCACTTAACTAGTCTTAGAAATGAAAGAAGGATGAGCAGATTTTTAATGACAGGCAATATGCTGAGTGGAAAAGTGTGAGATGATCCACTGTGACCCAGACTGCACTAAAGAGTGAAAATGCTTATTACATACAGGAAAGCACAAACTCATTTACCTAATCATCATATGCAGTTAAGACAACAAGGAGGAGGATGTACAAGACAAAACAGACCATCACAGAAGCCTTCCCTTGTGGAACAAAGTTCAGCAGTATAAATGGAGTGTTGTGTACAGGCTTTCACTGCATTTTAGTTGTGCCCTTCAATCAGAGAACAAGCTAAAATGGGAACCATCTCACTAGCAGTAATCTTGGGAGCTAGGAATTCTCCACAATGACCATTGAGCATTAGGGGTTAGTACCAGCTGGCATGTTTATCCACTGTAGGAAGCAGCACCAACAGCCTCCTCAGCCCCTTTGCACTGGAAGCTGCCCCACCACTGCCACTGTGCAAACTCCTCACTGCTGAGCTCAGCTTTAGCCCAGCTGCATAGAAAGGCTCCCTTACACAGATGGTTCTAACCCTACCAATGGGACAAGAAATCCTCCACACATGCAACTCTGCTCAGCTCACCCTCTTAGTGTGGGACTTTGCACATCAGGAGATGGAGTCACTGAGACACAGATGCTCATGGTGTCCAGGCTGCAGGTCTACATCCATTTGACCCACCTCTCAGACCCTTTCTGCTCCCTGAGCCTGAACCAGCGTTGATATACTTAGCCTCTTTGTGGTAACTGGGAAGCTACCCCTGGAAAGGGAAGCCCCACAATGGTGTTTTAAAGGCACATTTCTACTAGGCTCAAATGCTTGCTGTGTACTCTGTCCCTCCTTTCTGCTACCCAGTAAGAAATCCTGCAGAGATTGTGATGGTGCCTGTGTCTTCAAGTAGTGCAGCTCCCGCTGGCAGCAGTACCACATCCAGCATCCAGCAGAGCATCCTTCCTGAGCCCTGTACCCACCACCCATGGAGGGCTCAGCCCTGCTAGCTCTGCTGCCAGTTCCCTCAGGGTCACACCAACACTTCATCCCAGAATGAAGCACTGTGCTCATCATATGGCTACAAAATTTTCTTCTCCTCTAAGCCTGCAAAGACCATGTTGGGAAACAACAGCAGGGCTCTCCTCAGGCCCTCTCCAAGCCCACGCAAGTCAATGGGAGTTCTCCTGTTAAATTAGGTCTCCAAGGCATATGCCTCCATGGCTGATAACCTTGCAAATGAATTACTCTCCTGTGCTGGTTTCAGAAGGCCCAGCTATTTCAAAAGACACTGCTAGAGGCATGATCTTAACATTTAATTACACAACATTTTAATAAGCACTTGGGAGCATTTGAATACATCTCCCACCCTTTCTGATTCTGCCAGGTTTGTTTCTCCTAAAAAAGAAAAATGAAAAAAAATTAAGCAAACAGTCCAAACCAATCTCTAGTTGTTTCCAGCTACTAAAGATCTCCTTAAATATCCCCAATGAGCACAGCCTCTCTGCATCAGACAGATCCTCATTCATTTTGGGAAGAAACTGGGAGGGATAGACTGGGGGAGAAGAAAAGACAGAGAGAAAAGAAAAGAGGCTTATGTTTCAAAGATCACTACAGGCCAAATATTCTCAGGCACCCCAGCTTTTACAGAGAAATCCTTAACAGTATAAAAATGGAAACACTTCAAAGATAAAATAAATAATTTAATAATAGGCTGCTTCTCCAAAGGGTTTTGAACAAGTTTTAGATTTACCAGTGAATGTTTCCCTTAGGCAGTAGGCCAGTGGGGGAAAAAAAAAAAAGGCACAGTGTGCCTCTTCCTTTATAAGATGTACTTTGTGTTATTGTGTTTCTTGATAAGATTCAGAAACAATTCTTTCCTCCCTCACGCTCCCTCTGAAAAAAAAAAAAAAAGCCTTTTTTAAAGAAAAGTCAAAAATGATCCAGATGCAAATATCTCCTACATAAAACACACCAAAAGAATTGCTGAAATAGATCCAACACCATCCAAACTGGATCTTTTCCTTTTTTGGTTGTTTCATTTACTGTTGCATGCTGAGAAGCACCCCAGATACTACAGTGAGGTGTGTTTAAAGGTAAACCATTTGAAGACCCCAACTGCCTTCTGAGTAAGTGAGACTCTACAGTATTTATAGACAAGGCTCTGCAGTATTTATAAGCAAGATTCTACAGTATTTATAGACTTGTAAGGAAAATGCACAAGACTGAACTGTGGCATTGGTGATTGTAACATTCTTGCTTGGTCAAAGAGACTGCTATCTAGTAAAAAAGCATTTGTTTGACAATCACATGAGCACTAGGAAGGGCTGAGTATCTTCTTCAGATTGACTTCTATATGCTACCTAGTTCATAATCCATGTAATTATTGGATTACATGGATTATTATTGACAAGGAGACAAAGATGGGAGGTTGCCTTGTTATTTTTTGCTGGATGTTGTGCTGGTTTTTGCTTGTCTTTACTAATAAGTCTTGCCTTCAGATAGGCCAAGACCTTGAGACTTGTATCAAAGTGTGGAGCAAGGAGACTTGCCATTGGCACAGTACAGTCAGGTTAGGGAACATTTTAAGAAGCTGAATATACAGAAGTGCCTGGGATTTCATGGGATGCACCCACAAGCACTGAAAGACCTAGCTGATGGTACTGTGAAGCCACTCTCAATTGTTTTTGAAGATCATGGCAACTGGGAGAAGCGCCTCAGAACTGATAGAATGCAAGTGTCACTATGGTCTTCAAGAAGGGTAGGAAGGAGGATCTGAGGAACTACAGCCCATTCAGCCTTACCTTGATCCTGGGAATGATGACAGACCAAATCCTTCTGGAAGCCTTCTCCAAACTCACAAAGGTGATCAGGAGTAGTTAGCGTGGAATTCTGACGGGAAAACCATGCCTGACCTGAGGTGACTAGTTTGATGGATGAGGGAGGAGCAGTGGATGTTGTTTGTCTCCATTTTAACAAGGCTTATGACATTGTCTCTCATAACATCCTTATTGACAAAGTTAGGAAGTACAGACCAGGTAGTGGATGGTGAGGTAGACTGAAAACTGGCTGAGCTGCTGAACTCAAGGTGTGAGCAGCAGCACAAAATGCAGCTGGAGGACAGTGGCTAGCAGTGTACACCAGGGGTCAATACTGGGACTGATAGTCTACATTCATTGCCTAGATAGAGTGACACTATCAGCAAGTTAACAAGAAGGACATGGACATACTGGAGAAAATGCATTCAAGGGCCACAAAGATGGTTAAGGGACTGGACCATACCATGTAAGAGAGACTGCAAGAGCTGAGACTTTTCAGCCTGGAGAAGAGAAGGCTTAGGGGTATCTTATGAATGTGCATAAATACCTAATGGGGATGTGAAGAAGATGGAGCCACATTCTTCTCAGTAGTATCCAGTGACAGAACAAGAGGCAATAGACATAAACCAAAATGCAAACAACTCCATTTAAATTAATGAAAAACTTTTTACAGTGAGAGTGGTCTAACACTGAAACAGGTTGTCCACAGAGTGTGTGGAGATATTAAAAACCCAGCTAGACTAGGTCCTGGGCAACCTGCTCTTGCTAATCCTGCTCTGTGCAGTGTAGTTGGACTAGCGAGTGTCTAGAGACACCTTCCAGTCTCAGCACCTCAGTGATTCTCTGCTGGGTATGTGTGCAACATCTCCATCCACTGCAGAGCACAACTCCTCCGCACTGAATGTGCAGAGCTCTCTCACTAGAAGTGGACCAGATGCTTCTGTGGTTTTGGGTGTTACAGGCTGTGGTACAGACTCCAAAAATGATGATAATAAAATCAGTCCTTTCCAATGATTTCACCACCTCTTTATTTTATTCTGTGGTTTTCCCATGCAAGCCAAGCACAGATGCCTGTGATTGCTTTTCCTGCTCCATTATCCTGTCTGTGTTAACCTCCTCCCAGCCAGCAGCTTTCCTTTACCAAGGTGTGCTTGGAGACACGTGGGAATAAAAATTGTAAGCCAAATTATAGTACACCCAAATTCAAGGCTGGTATTTAGATCCATAATTTGGTCAAAGGAGTAAGAGTGAGAGGAGGTCAGAGCAAGCAAGGAAAGTGATGAATGGTGACCAATAGGTAAGACATCTCCCTTCCACTGTAACCCTTCCCTCACTTAGGCTTCTGTGGACTGCAGCATTGTATTCAGCATTATACACATTGCCCTTGAACAAGAGTTTTGCAGATTGGATGCCAACAACTCCAGATGGGGTCTGACTCCTTTCTCAGAGGTGCTACCATAACACAGGAGGATCTTCCAGAGCCAGCCAGTCCCACAGCACCAGAGCTGTCAGAGCAGGAGGCCCACAGGCTTCAGCAATAGTAGCTTTGGGAAGGAAGAGGTTATATTATGGCAAAAGGAAATGAGAGGGCTGGACTAAGAAATTTGGGTAACAGCTTGACCCTCTTGAACAAGCACAAATCAAGGATTATTTTGTTGCCATTCAGTGAGTTATGTGGCTGTAAAACTGGAACAAGTGGCGAAACAGGCTCTGCATCTTGCTGTCGCTGTGTCAGTAAAAAGCACTTTGAGTTATTTTGTCTGTGTCACACTGATGCTTACCACCATAACTGCTTCTTTTGACTTGTTTATTTTTTTATTATTTACCTCTAGTTCACTTTAAGCTGTTCTATACAGATACACAGTATTACCTTTAATGTGCAAGATCATCCTCTGGTCAACACATCCTTCACCGAGGAGATGACATACAGCTAAAATGAGGAATTTTCAATTCTCTCTTTCCTGTCTCTTTCTTCCTACCAAGCATGGGATATGCATGGAGATAACATGCTGGGCCAAATCCTTATCTCTTTTGCAGCCTTGGCATTGATCCGGATTTACAGGGATGTAGCAGTAGAGAAGTGAGCTTGCTGCCTGTCTCCTCTTCATGCACACACATCACGATTCAGGATTTTGTTCTGACTTGAAAGCGAAAGCAGTATATGGATTAACATGCTCCACCTCAAAGGAAGTTGTCATCAGGCACACAAAGTGCTTCTTCTTTTATGATACCTCATAATTTATCAAAGAAAATCAAATCAATTTGCTGGTAAAAGGAATGTGCTTTTCATGAATTTAGACAACAGCAGAAGTTTTCATGACAAAGCAAGAGCAGGTTGCATTAACCAGACTTAGCATCTAACACTTTGTGGGGAAGAGCACAAAGCTTAGCTGGAACATTTATTCTATTGGCACCTCAGTCCCCAGGTGGCAGCTTTGTCCCCTGGTACTGCTTTCCCTCTCCTCCCATCTCCCTTTGTGATATGGGAGCAGAGGGCCCTTTGCCCTGTGAAGATGGATAGCCACATGGGATGAATGTAAAATATTAGTCCACTCTGGTGCAAATAACTGCTCAAGGCACAGATCATTGGGAAATTAAGTCAGAAAGCTGATGTACACAGGGTAGACTATTCTCTGTCCCTGTGCTTCCAAGGTGGTCTCCCTTGCCACAGGTACAAAAATGAAGGCCAATTTCATAGCATATCCTAAAAACCAGAAGTTGTTCCTCAAAGCTGGGCAGAATTTTCTCTTACTTCCCAGTGTTTCTGAAGCAGGGCTTCCATTAGTGACCTCTCCATTCAGTTTAGAATCAAGGCACATTCCTCAAGCACAATACAAACAAAAAGCTGCAAGAATAGGACAGATGACACCATCAAATGAATGGAAGAGCAGAGCAGCATCCTACAGCTTGAATAGAAAAGTGATGGCTAAAATAGTCATGTCTAGTACACATCCAGTGCTGGGGCTGGATCCCAGTGGGACATTGTGTGCAGACATACAATACAAAGATTGTTATGAACAAGGATTACTTCACCACCTCCTGCAGCCGCTTCAGAACTGAGTTAAAGGTAAGACTTGAAAAATGCCTTGAAAAATTACAGTATGTCTTAGGGCAAGAAGTGATATATTTATGAACTAACAGAACTGAAATCACTAGGGCTATAAGGAAGATTCTGAGTTCCAGTCCCAGAGCAGATTCAGGTAGAGCTGAACTGTTTCTGGCATTTTTTTAACCTATTCTCCAAGCTCCCCAGTAATGAAGAAGGTACAACTTTCCCAGGAGAGACCAAGACAGGGGTTGTCAAGAGGCAGTAGGGAGCAGACCCACCTGGTTTGTTGCAGAAGAAGGGTTTAGCTATACACATGAAAGCTGTGCTGGGCTATGTGTCCTCATGGCCCCACACCATTTCATTTACTAGTACAGAGGTAGCCTCCTTGTAATAAAGCCTCTTTATACTTGTAAGCAGCCTTCTCACCTTTTTAGTACCATTTATTTGTAGTTGTAATGAATCCTTCTCGTGATGGAGGGGCTGGAGGACCAGAGCTGCACGCTGTATAAAAGATGTGGCCAAACACCTTTGCTTCAACATGAGTGTTGTGGAAAGCTTTCATTTTTCCGTAGAAAACATCTAACTGAGGCACCCAGTAAGCTGTTGGCAACCCTGGACAGTATTGCTGGAATCTTGATAAGCTTAAATTTAGCAACTGGGCTCATTCTTGGGATCTCTGTAATTGAAAGAGTCTGGCTGCAGCAACCTAAGAGAAGAAAGGATGATTTTCCCTGCTGGCATGTTTTTATGTTTTTGTATTATTAGTTGTTCCTTTTTGAAACTAAGTCAAATGAAATGTGCCCTCTCATGATGCATTTTGAACATGCTGATATAATTCCTTAAGTACAATATTCATGGCACCAAAATGCTTTTCAGCATTAATTACTGTGACAGCGACACAGATATTTTGTCAAATGCCTTTGCAGCTTAGGCTGCCCAAGGCTCCTTTTAATCATTCATCCTCTCTTCTCCCCACAGTGGTTCCTGCTAAGCTTGTGACGCAGCTTGAACCCAGTGGATGGGCCAAGGTTACATCATGGAAGAGCAGAAATACAAAATTATTTAGCTCCAAAGCCTGCTCCAGAGACAGACACAATGTTAGAACCTTGTCAGGGTGAGTGCAAACCACATCCTCTCAAAATTTGTTCTTGCTAATAAGAAGTAACAAGAGCAGCTGTAATTTATATGCCCTGGTTGGTCATGATTTTCTTTATACAAACAGCCAACATATGCTTTCAGTCTAACATCACCTAGTTCAAAGAAACCAATAAAAAAGGACAAATGTCAAAGGACCATGAACATCAGCTCAGCAAGTGTGTCTTGTCTGTAGCAGGCAGTGGCTGTGCCAAGGTTTCAACGACAGCCTTTTGCCACATAGGCAGAGATCTTGGAGATGTTGAGAAGGGGTACATGGAAGACAGGATGCTGTAATTTCAACTAGAGCCTGGAGCAGTCTCTCTCTCTCCTTCCATGATGAAATGATAATCACTCCCATGCAGTTCTTAAACTTTAGGCAGTAATAATAATGCCAAGATCATTTTTGTGCCAAGAGCAGTTTTGTTTGTTTTTAAATGGGAGTGCAAGTCTCCTATTTTCCTTCTGCAAGATTGAGTCTACTGGTTACTTTTCACTTGTCTGGGCTTGGGACTCCAGCCATTCCCTTTTTGGTTTACCAGTGCAAGTTTCTAGTTTGTGATTACATGTGGGCAAGTCTTCTTTCAAAAACATCCACATTTACACATCCTAATAATAATGTTTGTATTCTTCCACCTCCTCTCAGGGCTTAATTTCAATCACCAAGTCTTGCTTAAAGCAACAAACAAGTTGCAGATCTGTTAAACATCCTTGGGTGTTTCGTTCTTCTTTTCTTGTGCTGGGGTTCATTTGCCTTGTGAAAATAATCATCTCTTGGATTTGTCTTTCATCATGTTTAGTAGTATCTTCCAAAGCATCCTGTGTGAAGGTGGAAGGCATAATCCATGTCCTAATGCTCAGATCTCTCAGAGGGGTCTCTCTCCCTCAGCTGAACTAGGAGGCAGGCAGCACCCTGGGGCATAGCAGTGAGGACAGAGTAAAATTTCAGCAACAGCATAGGTAAGAAGTAAGTAAACAACATGTTGCCCAAGTAACATGCAAAAGCTCCATTTTGTTGGGCTTATCTTTGACTTGGACCACTGCAAAGCACTACAAACTCTGCAGCACAAATGTCAGGCAGTTCAGGGATGGTTACCAAGCATTGCCAGCAATGCCAGGGCCATCAGAGTGAGCAGAGTTTTAAGAAAATGTCTGAGTGTTGCTATGTCTGCCATTTCAGGCTCTGAATTAACAAAGTCTTGAAGTTGCACTGAACTAGTCCCTCTGAATATAGTGAGAGTCATGCCAAAATGGTTTTCAGGCAGAGATGAAGAATCAGGACATAAATTTTAAACAAAAGCCACAGCATATGTTAACCTACTGCTCTTCAATCTCCACCCTTTCTTGTGTACATTCCCTTTAAAATTTTTGTTCCTAAAATATATGTGCACATAAGTCACTAGATCAGCTCCTGCCAAGTGCACGATGTGATTCTGTATAATAAATACTCAAAAAAGCACAACTCCAAACCAGAGACAACACAGCAGATTTATTATTTACAACAATGACTCTTACACACCTCTTGAACCTTGCATTCTCTCTACCCCTTTGTGCCATCCATCTTGTCCTCAAGAAGACAAAGTAACAAAGCACATATGAAACACAGAGCGTAAAAGTCAAAACCACTGAACAGCTTTTCAAGAGTGCACTCCTTCCTCCAAGCTCAAATGCAACAAGGTCATTTGCAGTCCTCAAGCTTCTGAGATTATTTATGAAGCAACAGCCACTACAGTCTTTGTACCTCCTGCTCTCAATGGGACTCATCGTTCAGAGCGGTTGAGTAGTTGGGAACAATTACAGAGGATAAACTGAATGAAATATGTGATGCTGTGAATGTGTCAGGATTTCGACCTGTGGAATTTACATACATGAATAAATATTGAATACTGCTTAGAAATGAGGCTCCTGCATAGCCTCTGCACTGGACATCCTGCAATGTAAAAATAATTACTACCTTTATTATCAGTTACCAGCTTTAACAGCAAGCAAGAAGCAGCTCCAAGTCTGTGAGGCAGAGAAGGAATTAGGAGATGTATCTCCATTAGCTTGTGTAAATAGTAAAAGCTCCCTCTTAGCCTCTCTTTCAGTATGAAGAATAAGTGGATTGTAATTTTCTCTTTGCCTAAATTTAGATTATGACAAACAGAAACATGAGCATGTTGTGGATTAAGACGAATTCTCCCAAGATGTTGTTGTAGAATTATTAGGACAAAAAAGATGGATTCCAAAAGTCAACGGAGCAAAGCTGTTATTCACAGTAGAGGAGAGATCTCCAGGCACACGACGATTTCACAATCCTGGCTGGGGCCTCAGGGTTCAGGGAGGTTCACTTCCACCATGACTCAAGCCCTGAATAATTCTTGCTCAGCCAAGTGCTTCCTTGGCTCTCCGGAACATGGCTAAGTCTCCAGTGGGTACAAATGCAACATCTGAACTGGAACCACCCAGATATGTGCCAGGAAAGGCACCAAAACTTTGCCCTCTCTGAAGAGCATGTGATTGGTAAGGCGGGAAGCCCTGTGAGGTCTCTGAAGCTCCCACCTTTTCAAAGGGTAGTATTTTGTCTACTTACACAGCTCCTTCCATCACAAAGAAGGAAGGAGATATACAACACCATATGAATGTTTAGTGTCCTAGCCCAGAGTGCTTCCCAGCAGGGTAAGCTTAGCAATAACGGGAATAAGAATAATATGTAAAAAGAAAAGGACAAAAATGAATCAGAGATATTTTATGATGTTCCCAACTCAGGGCAGTATCCTTGCCCAGGCTAAGTTGGAGAGCATTCCTGATATAAAAGCAGCCAGTCAGAGGTGGCCAAGAATGGAATTAAGCAAAACATCAGGTGGGCTGAAGATGGCTTGAAACCAGTTTCTGTAAGACATGTGGCCACTGAAAAAAAGGCAGGGAACTGCATTTACTTTTTCTGAGTTCCTAGGATGGCTCTTAAGCATCTGAAGGGAACTTCAGTGCATGTGTAAAGTTAAACACCTGTCTACAAGTTGTTCTAAATGTGAAGCTGTGGCTTCACTTCCAGGTTCTACCATGTATCTCCTGCAAAAAGGACAAATTGATGTGTCCAACAAGAGCTCCAGGGAGCTATGGGGAAAACGATACAGCACTTCTCCTATCCCATCTATCTCTGCTCCTATATCTACTTCAGGTTCCTCAGGGCAAGTTTTGTTTCCTATGTGTGTTAATTCTTGCAGGAACTCCTCTCTTTGCCCACTAACCTTGCCAGTTCCTGAGGACAAGGTAGGATGCATGGGTGGAAACATTTGTTCTTTCCTGCTTTTCTTTCCTTCTCTTTCACATCAAAATGTCAGTCATAAGGCTCTGAAAGTCACATTATGTTCCCTTGATCAGCTCTTGGCAACTCATTAATTCATCAATTGCTATTGTTTGGACCCATGATTAGATGCAATAATTGCAAGAGCTGATGAAGCAACACTTTTGGGTTCCTCTTCTTGCAGCTGCATTGATTGGTACAGACCTCTCAGGAGCACATCAGCCCCAACCTCTGTGCATGCATCCATCTCTGCTGAGCTGTTTCTGCCCTGACAGCAGCTCTTGTGGAGATAGTAAATAGAAGGCTTACAGGTTTTCCAGCCTCAGATCGTAGTTTATTATGAAACTGGGCTCCCAAATGCTGACCTGACATCCCCTGGCCCATGAACTGACACCTAGACAAGGTGAAAAACACCCATGTTACCACTTTGTCTATCAGATGTGCCACCTGCAGGTTTAAAAAGTGGAAATATTAGTTCAGCTTCTATCCTTATCAAACTTCTAAACAGCAATTTTCCCCTAAGTCATGTAACCTCTCTCCTTAAAATGGACTTTCTGTCCTTTTTTTTTTATATACCCAAATTGAAGGTGGAGGTAAAGGAAATTTTCCCTTTCTCCTGTTCCTACAGGTAGCTATAATGCATAGTTCATGGCTAGGCTTCATGAACCAAGATCCAATAATGCATAGATACATATATATATGATTGATGCATACATATACTTTGCTCTGCAACCTTCAGCAGTAGTAAAATGGACTTGATTTTTGGCTCAATGTTACACACTGGATTAGAGAGAACTCATAAGGCTCTTGACAGTTCCAAACTCTCCCCACTTTGACAGAACCAGAAGGAAAAACACCCAAGCTACCTATTTGACACAAGGGCTGAGAATTTTATCTGGTGTCAAGTAATGGTTCAGGTTTCAAAGGGATTTCCTAGCAGCCTATGGGTGCAGAGATCTCTTTCCTTTTTTAGTAAATGGTTGGTTGGGGAGAACCCGAATGCAGTTTACAGAGAGAAACTTCCTACTTGCCACAAACAATTGGTGTTTTCATGTCCTGTTGGCACGTAAGCTGGATGCTCTGAATTGTTATTTATGTTTTAAGAGAGAGGTGTGCTGTTTAAGAAACAGTTTTCAGAGGAGGAATGCTCCATGCTTTCTGAAAATCAGCTCCCTAAAGTGTTTTAATTTGCACACCCAGAAATAATGGCATCCAAATGCACTGAAATCACTGTGTTTGTAAATCTTGGCCAGCAAGAAAGAGAAACTTTCTTCAGTATTTATTTACCAGGCAGACAGGACAGGAGAGATCCCACTCATTGCAGTAAGCAATACACATTTTATGACCTTCTCATGATGGTTTTATGCCTATTACGATCACTTTGCCTTTGTTATTAAATAAAGGAAAGCAAATGTAAAGAGCTAACATTCAAATAACATTTAAATCAGAGATAAAGTAACAAAGCTCTGCAGAGTCAAGGCTATGACTGAGATTTCATCCTTTTTTTGGGGGGGGGGGGGGCAAAAGGGTAGAAATGCAAGAAGGAGGAGGAAGCCCCTTTCAACCTTCCATTTAATTATTAGGGACTCTGTCAATTAGTGTCACAATTTGGCATTTTAAGGGTAGGCCCCTAAAGCAAAGCTGCAACAAGAGTTCCTCTCTGAGCATCACTGTGCTGCTGTTGACAACCTCCTCAGGCTACAAGTTGTGAGTGCAACTTGGGGTTTTCTGATTTGAGTCCAGAGGCTCCCTGGGGTGGAAGAGCTGTTTTTAAATCATAACATGCTGGTGTTGTGCAGTTTTATGGACTGGAAAAAGCTCACCAGAGTTGGAAACCTCATTTTTATCCCTGGTTTCTTGGCCAAGTCTCTATTCCTATCCTTAAAATAGGGATGAGGCTCTCCATTTGAGAAAAGGTAAAATAAAGATGACACTAGAGATATTGATAACTCTGGAAAAAGTTATATGATTCATGCCTTTTCCCCTCCTCTCCTGTTTTCATAATTGAATAGTTATGAAATAAAGTGTTCTTCCCCTTTCTGTATTTGGAACATGGTGATTTATCAACATAGACAGTCTGAGGCCCAGCAGATAAAATGCAAAGCGTGAACTGAAGTAAATAACTGAAGTTCACAGCATGAGCTAAATCATGTTTTATTACCTTTAATATTTCAATTGCTTCCTAGCATGAGAAGCAGAGACCAGGGTGCATTCAGCAGCTCTCTGAACCACCCTGTCCTTTGCATTGCTTTAGCCTTTCTCCTCCCTCTCCCAGGGACCTATCCTTCACTGCATGGAAAAAGCAATGATTTACATTCACTCTCCCTAGGAACCAGCTCTCAGACGTGGCAATTTCAGGATTCCTCACTGGGCATCTCTGTAGGACATCTAGATTGTAAGCTTAATCACCCCAGACTGCTTCCCTAACTGAAGGAAACAGGACTCTCCAAGGTATTTGGATCTCACATGCACCAAATTTTTCCCCAGCAGGTGCATTTTTGTCTCTGACGTCTATGGAAAATATCTAAGGCACTTTGGCCATCCTTCCAGCAAGTCTACATGCTTGGCAAGATCAAAAAAAAAATCATCTTTTCTCCTGCCATTCTCCCAGTAGTTTATCAACTAAGATCATCTCTGATTTCCATTTTGAATCCAGTTGACCCTGAAGTTTCTCTCAGTGCTTTAATATATCCTCACCAGAACATCTCTAATGTGTTCAGTGCTCTTCAATAAATCAGTGTCTTCTGGATGGGCTGATTCAGACTGAAGGCTGCAGCTGCATGCAGCCTGAATGGTAGCAGAACTTCTCACTTGGCTCTTCCACAGGCCCTCAAGAGAAATCAAAACCACGCAGGAATTAACAGCACAGTGGATGAAAAACTATAGGCTGTAGCTCATTAGCAGACACCATGATGTGCTACAGGAATTTAAGCATGGACCAGCTTGTTGCTTTCTCCTCATTCTTATTCATGAATCCTTCATTTTCCTGTTCTACCACCATTAATTCAATTATTGGGTTATTTGGTCTACAGACAACTAAATATAGGAAATGTTTACTATAGTAGTTTTCACCTTTTGGCACCTGAAGGAGTCACTACATTTTAGCTTTGGTATATGATCTCTGAACAATGTTTTAAGCACTTCTGCTTCAATATTTTCCAATTGTTGTGTTTAGGAATTGGTTCAACCCTAGTTTCTAGAAGAAAATGAGTTGGGCAGACTAGTTAGCTAAAATCGTCAGTTTTATCAGTTGCTTAAAATGAACAACTTTTGGACCAAAAGGAAAAAGGGGAGGAGGGAATCCTAGCACAATATATTTGGGAAAATTTTCTGTCTCACAGACCAACAACTGCAAACTTAAATCCAACTGCTCTCTCAAAAGGCTTTACAATTTCACACACAAGTGTACTGGTTGTCTCCAGTGAATGAATATGAGGATGATTCTTTTCAAAGAGTTTCCTGGAAAATACCACCTTTGGCTGGTAGCCTTCTTTTCCAGGAATGCTGAGAATTTACACAAAAGATGCAGTGGAGCTATACACACAGAGAAGCAAATGTATTATTCTCAAACCACTCTGCTGCTACTTTCTCACCATCTTAGGCTTTTTACACAGTCATTCCGATCATCTTTTCATTATCAGACAAATCCTTAAGAATTTCCTCTGGCAACTTATCCACTGGCAACAAGAGAATGTTTTCCTTGAGCAAAGATGAATCAATGTTAGGTAAAAGCTTCAAGATTTCACCATGGCTTTAAAAGGCTGGAGAGTACTGAGTACATGTGTCTTTTGAGCCTCATTCTCCTTTCACCCACCACACTTAATGCAGCCCTCCTGGTTTTATATCCACCATTCTAAGCAGCAAAGCTTGAATCTGTAGAGGTGCCAAGTGTTTGCAAATCCAGCTGAAGTCATTAGACTGGAGGATCTTAGCAATTCTGATATTCAGGCTGTGCCTTTTATTACTTCCTTTTCCTTCCCTGATTGCTAGAAAGGAGATCTTCAGACGCGTAACCTCTCCTGCATTACACACCGCGCACAAGACGCAGGCGCTGCTGTCATCTCCTAAACCAAGTGCCCCTAAAACAAAGGCAATTGCTTGGGGTGCATTCTCATTCATGAACCCTTCATTTTCATGGGTTTGGAAGGTTCAGCAACAAAAGGCAGTTTTGACTCTCCAGTATCCTCTGCAGAAAGCAGGCTTTCACATAGGTTAGTGGCCTTTACCTGCTGTCTGGGTCTCAACACAGGAGGAAGGCAGCAGCACTGGAGCTGTGGTCATTGCCATGAGGACCAGACAGAGGATTGGTGCTGAGTGACCCTTCACATCTTCTCCTATCTGTTATAGAGCCAGTTGCTACAGAGGGGGACTGCATTGCGAGCAACAGATGAACACTTCTCTCAGAAGGTTCCTTTCCAGTGGCCTTTTTTTCCCCCCGCTTACAAAATCACTGATCTCCCCAACCCTAATGTATATTTTCTTCCCTAACTCACCTTTCTATAAGGAGAAAATTATTGCAGTGAGGAACAGTTTTCCCAAGCACAGGTATAGATGAATACCAGAGTACTGGTTGAAAACTGCATTATGCATGAAGTTACTTTAACAGCTCTCTGTATTGCTTTGCTCCCAATCAGCCAGAGATCCAACTATTCTGCACTAGGAGCACCAGTAAATATTTGATCTTTTCAATCTGCAGCCAGGCAGCCAAACAAGGACTGACTGTTCCCACCAGTCTCCTTATTTTCTTATCCCATGCTCTTTGAAGGGATTCTTAAGTCAACAGACTCTCTCACCCTCCTTCCTTCTCCCTCTCTGTCTCAGTTATTACCTCTTAGCTCCGATTTCGCATTGCAGTCAAACCTCATTGCATGATAGAAAATACCAGCCACAGATGTTGCCACAATGTCATTACATTGCATGTGCATAACAAATTCCTCACCAAAAACTTCAAGGGTTACAATATAAGTGATCACAGAACGTAGGTAAAGAGCTAAAGCAGGGGGCTGGCAGCTCACATAAGCTCTCTGAGACACAAGCATCCCTGTGCACAGACCCTCTGAATTGTTTCTTAGCACGAAGCAGCACTTGTGCCTTTTAAGTTGTGGTAGGACTGGCAATGATTTCTCACAATATAAATTCCCCACAGTACCAATTTAGCAATTCATTCTCCTTTGAGTGGTCAAAAAAGCTCACCAACTCTAAGAGTTTATAATTAAAGAGCTGGAATAAGATTTGAAAGAGGTAGGCTGATTTCTCTTCTTCAAACTTGCATAGTCTTGGGGAACACTTCACTTTTCCCAGACAATGCTAGCTGATGTGACTAGTGATTTTGAATGTTCCTCTTGATATACAAAGCTTTTCAGAAACTGCTAAGCACCTGGAAAATTAAATCCCTGCCCAGCATCTGCAGGGTTCTACTATCATAAAAATGAAGTTCAAAGCATCTAGCCACTGGAAGAGCCACACCACTCTCTTCCCAGCTCTGTCCAGCAAAGGATAAAATGTGTCATTGAACTAGGACCCATGAAGCATCCAGGCTCCATCTGATCCCATAAATATAAGCATGGCTTCATGCACTAGGCTGGCCTGCACTGATCTACATGGTTTCACTAGCCCTGGGGTGGTTTTTGGCCCGTGCTTTCCTTCTCTGTCCCCAGCACAGCTCAGGGGTCCATGTACTCAGCTAAGGGTAGGAAGCAGTTTTGACACACCAACCCTAAGGCTAGAAGGAGAAAAGAGAAAAAGAGAGGTTTAGCAATTGTCTACATTTAGACTATATCTGGGGCTACACCATAGTAGTTGGTTTACCACCTAATGACCCTTCCCCAGCAGAGAAGGGGTACTGGGAAAAGGAGAGGAGATCTGTGCGCTGAAATGAAAACAGATTTAATGAAACAGCAAAACTGATACTGGTATAAAGTTATACTCAACCCAGCAAAGGTAAAGCAGTCACACTAAACAGGAAAGCAGACCTGAAAAGCAGGAGAAGGAGGAGGAGCAAAGAGAATAGGAGCAAGAATCTTCCCTCTCTTCAGCAAACTTCCCCTTTTATACTGGGCATGATATTTATGGTATGGCATACACTTGTTGCCAACTCAGGTCAGCTGCCCTGGCTGACTCTAAACTGCTAAGGGTCTGCAGCCCATGGCTGGTCTAGAATTGTGTCCCCACAAAACCACAACAGCAATACAGGTATAAAGTATGCCATAGCTCTTGGATTCAGGGTGAGAGAGCAGTCCCATCCTGAAATCAGCTTCAGCTACAGCTACCATCCATGGCCTGGGCACTGCTCCCTGGAGCCCACAGGGTCCCAATGGGCATTTCTAGAGGGCTTTCTCCTCAGAATGCTCATGTGTGGTAAAGCAAGAGGCAGTGAGCTCAGAAAATACACCTGGGCCAAGGTCATGGTTTTAAGGTCTTTGCCTTCCTGGGAAGACACTTCAACACTCACATTTCTACCATCTCTCTTTTCCCTCTCTGTGAATGAACAAACCTCAGTAAATAAATAAATAAATAAATAGAGCTTCTGTCTGATACTTTCCATGAGGAGACAAAAAGTTAAGAAGCTGGGAGCTGTTACATGTACAGACAGCTGGTACATTCTTTTGCTGTCACTTTTCTCTGGCAATCAATATTATGAAATGTTATGATTATTATCAAATATCATTATGTTAATTCTGAATCTGTTACAAGTCCCATCTCCTGCAGTCATTACACTTTGAATAAATGATCTTCTGAGTTTCAAAAAAATTACAAAAATGAGACAAAACTCCCTGCCTAGCTATTAACTAACAAGGAAGATCTAGGTAGGCAGAAAGATCTGCTCCTCATGGTGTTCAGCTTGATAAACTGTGGCTTTCCTCCAAAGAGAGGCAGAGTTCAGTACTTCACACCATGACAGGTTCTCTCTGTACTTTGTGGATAAGGTTGCTTGGATCAGAACCAAACTTGCAGCTATTCATGGAAGGTGGTAGAGTTTCTAAAGCAGCATGTCTTTATTGTGTTATGGCGCTGCTTGCTAGAGGCTCAGCCGAGACCCCAGCCCTGTAGTGCTAGGCACTGCATAAACACAGAGGAAGAGATGAGACAGCTAGAGGGTGGGAAGGAAATAAAAAACTCTATGGAGAAGCTGGAGAAAGACTGTAGCTGGGCTCCTGCTGCCCAGTCCTGTGTTTTGTATCTAGTGGACAGGCTTTTTCATAAAAAACCTCCTCAGACATGTAGTAGGCAAATACAAGGGTGACAAGAATAGGCCAAGCTATCTGAGCAGCTGCAGTTTTTGAGATCAGGAATATCTGATCATGGGAACTAGCAGAGGGGAATTTTAGGAAATCATCAAGAGCAAAGGCTGCTCTCCCAAAGTGGCATTTCTTTACCCTTTGGGATTTGGAACTTCATGGGGTTGTTCCTGTAGCCCTCCAACTCACCTGGATTTCATTTCACACTTGAAGTTCAGCTGTGTTTTGTCCAGAGGGTGGTGGAACCCAAGGGCCGTTGGTGCGTCCCATGGCTGATTTATGGCTTTGTGGTGCAGAAGCCAGGTGCAGACTTGCCAGGGGGCTAGGGATCTGCCTGCTCCCCATTACAGGGCTTGCTGCAGCTGGCTCTCTCCTGGCCATGTGAGGCAGGAATGCCTGCACAGCCTCCTTGCAGATCTGTGCTGCATCCACCACTCATGAGCTGGATGAATCTTGTGATTTCCTGCTATTTGCATGCCAGCGCAGGAAAAACACAGAGGGCAGAGCTGAGATTTGCTGCTAGTCTGGGATTTGCAAGAATGCTAGAGCCAGAAATGCTCTGAAGAGCAGACAAAGGGTGAAGGCACAAAGGTTAAACAAACAGAAAATAAAAGCATTTGCACTAAACCCTGCAAACAAACCCCATCCAGCTAACTTCAACTGCGAGGGGCAAGCATGAGGCTTGCCTCCCAGGACTAAAAAAATATACACTATTTTTACACAATATATGCTATTTTAGGTAGAGAACTAAATAAATCCACTCCTGCTCTCCTTGCCTCAGATGCTAACAAAATTAACAGCAGCATTTTTTTTTTCTTGGCCAATCATTCTTTAGCCTCTTTTCCTTGCCCCCCCAAACCTTCATAAACACAATCTAAAATCCTCCCTGAGACAGATCTTCACTAGAGTCAGGTTTTGCTTCTCTCTGGGCTGGTGCGAGATTATAATACTTTTCAAGGTGTTCTCTTCCTCATAATGAAGCTCCATCTGTTCTACAGATGGTAAAGATCACAAGAACCAGCACTAAATATCCCTCCCCCACCAAAGAGTTTTTACCTTATGGTAATGTTGCTCTTTGTTTTCCCCATCTTTCCCAGGAGCAGAGGTGTGTGTTGCAGAGTGCAGGACTCACCTATTGCCCCAGCAAACCTGCCTGGGGCTGCTGCCTCTGTGCATGGAGGAGGTTGTAGATTTTGGCTACGGGAAAGGAAAAGCTTTTTGCACTGACTTTTCAGGAAACTGTGTACTGGCCAACTTTGAATACTCCAGCTATATTTTTCATCCCATCTCCTCTTGACTGCTACTTGTACCAGCCCCAGCCTTGACCCAGCAGACATCTCCCTCCCCTCTCACTGTCACGTATGTTGCTTCAAGAGCAAAATGAAATCTGCTCCAGTGAGGACATGCCAGTTGAGATACAAAGGGAATTCAAGAGGTCAGGTCCTAAGGAATTAGAAAGAAATTTATAGGTGGTAACTGCTTGTTCTTTGCCCTACTTTAGCAGTCTTTAGCTCAGGAACAGAAGGGTTTTTTTCCAGATAACCTGCAGGAGGATTTGAGCCTATAGAGCATCAACTGGGGTACAACTCCTGGGTATGCTGCCAGTCTCCAAATTTTGGCCTCCTCCAGTGTAACCTCACTGAGCATTCAGATACTGAAGCACAGAAAATGGAGTCATCTTTGATGATCTTGCGCTCCATACAAAATCCAGATAATTAAATTCACTTAGCTAGATAAACGAGTTCCTGTTCTGAAACAGGATAACCACAGTGAATCCTCAGACAATCCTCTAAAGCAGCTGGCAATGGACTAACTTCATTTATGTGGTTTAACATTTGCCTAACAGAAAACAGTACTACTTTTCTCTTCTTGACAGGTAGATAATCCTAAGAGGTCTGACTACCACGTTAACATCCAAACCACAAATGATAGGTAATCTGAAAAGCTGGATTTTCTGACACACATACACCCTGTACATCTGCTTTTTACATCAGAGCCAGAATTAGTTCTAATGTTGTGTTTGTATTAAGTATGTGGATTAATGGAACTCAGCAAGAATGCTGAATTAGCTTTTCCTGTCTCCAGTGGATTTGGACTGCATCTTTCCATGCAGAGACAGATGGGTAGCTTGTTATATTTTGTGCTTTGCACTTGGAAAAACTGTGGCTTGCTACTCAGTCAACAGTTGCTTGTTCAAAAGAAGTGATTCCAAGCATCTATTAGAGCTAAGCAAATTTGGGCTAGAGGAGGTGACTGGTATAAAGCCCTACAAGGAAATATTTTGGGGCTGTTGGCTCAGATGCAAGCCTGCCAATAGTGCCATTGCTCAGGGAGATCCAGCCCCTTTCATGCATAATAAAAGACCAAAGTCCCGATCCAGAAGATTTGGTGGCACTGGCAAACCCAAATAATGAAGTTATTTTACTTCTATGTCCTGGCTCAGTTCCAGCTCAGGTAATTATGTCCCACTTATCTAAATTTCTTCCTCAGTTTTCCCTGACATTTAGCAATTTTCTTCCCTTCCTGTCCAAACCAGCAATTTAACAGTCCAGCTGACTGCTGAGTAGTCACCATCTTTTGAATGATGGTTAAATATCTCCTCTGTCCATATGTACATGCATTTTGCAAGGCACCTTGGGACCCCATGAGTTGGGGAAAGGAGAGAAGCAGTATGAAAGTGATGGGGTTTGTTTTCTTTTTTTATTGGTCTTGCAACTGGAAGCACTGTTGGCACAAGATCTTAGAAGCCAAGAACAGGTAAAGCAGCATTTCCCCAAATTAATTACTCTGTGAAAATAAAGCCAAAGTCACAATGAACTTTCCCATAACCAATTCCCTCTGGCAAATACCTTGTTGAAATAATAGTTTCAGCAGGACCAGGACCCGGGTGAGTTCTGAGTCCTAGAAAGGATATGTGTGCCCACAAAAGAGGTACATGGTGGCACGTTTCTGGGTACTTGGCCATGCTGTGGAAGCCAAAATACACAGCAGGACTCCTGCATTGCTTAGGTGGAGCCCAGAGGTTCTTTAGGCTCTGAGCACACAGAGTGAGGTACAATGAAGTGAGGTCTGGAATTGTACTGGGCTGCAGATGCTGATGGCTGAATCAGGGCCATGGACAAAGTGACAGCAATGCCACTCTCTGGACTGTATATCTAGGGCTGACTCTAGGCACAGAGACTGAGCTGAGGAGCACCTGTATATGGAGAAAAGGAGCTGGGAGAAAAAACAGAGTTTAAGCCTTCTGCAAAACTGAGCCTGCAGATCTCAGTGTTTCAGGTTATAGGAGACTGGGGAGATGGGCTCTACTCTTCCTTCTTTTAAATATAGACAATTGTACAGGAATCACAGGATCAAGCAAAAGAGGCTTTGACTTTGTAGCCCAGCAGTTGGGAGGGACAGATCTGCACTGCCATGACTCATTCCCTATAAATACCTGTGTCTCTCCATTGACTGTGTAGGGAGCCCAGGCTGACCAGCTTGGTGTAGATGTGTGCTGTGGAGATGTCTGAAATTAGATGAAGTGAATCCCATCCCTAAAGCCAGCCTGGGTAGGAGGTAGTGTAGGATGGTGCAATGCAAGAGTCTACATGTGAGCTGGAAGTCTGCACTCCCACTGCCGGCACTGGGGATCTAGTCAACGTGGTCGGCAGAGCCTAGGAAGAGATTTGTCTCACTGTAAAGCAGACTCCTACATTTGGTCAGTGAATCACTCTCTACACGCCCACATTTCAGTGAGATGGATCCTATCCCTGAAATTAGGAGAGAAGAATCTCACCCCTAAGTCTTTTTCCTCCTTCTTGTCTCTGCAGCTAAGTTTCCAATGTGCTATAACACTAAAACAGTTTCTTGAGTTAGCTATTACTTCACTTTTCCTCCTTCTTCCACTGAGCCATGATTAACTAACACATTTTGGTGTTTATTTTCCATTTCCAAGCTGAATTAAATTCAAAATCTTCCAACCCTCCCTCAGTTTCAGTCAAGCCCTTCAGTACATACATACCACAGCAGTACATTAGGACCTTCTTCATCCTGCAATTTCCATATAAAGCTTTTAAAACTCTCCAGTGTTGCAGACAGCTCAACCTGGCTGTCTCTCTCAGACTGCAATGACAACATTCTACCTCTTTCCACCATTTTTTGCTTTCCCATCCAGATACTGTGAAATATTGCAAGTGGAGAGTTTCTGTCAATACTACCACCAGTGTGGTCCTCAAGTAACTGCATGGCAGGTACATGAATTACAAATCTAATACAGGCTGTGATTACATTTAGTGTATGAGTTTTCAAGGCTCATGATAATGAATATTGATAGAAACTACTTCTCTGGCAAATGATTATTTTCTCAGTAGCTGGTATAAATAAAACCACTAGGATGTGAAACAGATTTTTGTGATGCCTATATCACAAACACAATGATATGTTTCCAGAGGAAAAGACACACCTGTCTCTGTACACTACTAGCACTGTAAATATTTGCAGCTTTTACAATAATTAAATTCAAACCTCCAAGGCTCATTTTGCAGCATCCAAAGACAGAATTCAGGTTCATGAGTTAACAAAGAATGAGTGGAGTGGTACAAAACCTCAGAAATCAGCCTGAGAAGGCAGGGTCTGCCTTACCAACCTTCAGATGTCTATAAGCAGATGGCTGCAGGTGAGTTAGTCACTCGAGCAGTCATTCCCTCATAATCAATGGAGACAAACAGGCACCTAAGGCACGATTCTCTCATCCATTTTAAGTATCTAATTTAGGATTAACTGAATCATTGGTTCCCTGGACTAGATCTCCACTGACTGCAGAGGGAGCTGAGGGTGACTAGTTGACATTCAGACAGTTAGTCAGATGAATACAAGATATAATAGCCTACCTTAAAAACATAATTTCTAAAAAAAAAATGCACTGAAAGCTAGTGTTAGGGAAGAGTCATAGACCTCAAACTTTGCTTATTTATCCATTTAAGAGACTGTATCACAGTCAATTTCATCCTCCCACTACCTGTTATTCCACTGCAAGGTCAGAGCAGCTGAAGCTGTAGCCTCCTCTGAATTGCTTCACTTGGCAAGTAAGTCTTGTATAAGGATGGAGTTCTGGATAATGGGCAATAACATCAACTTCATTAGGATATCAAGAGAAAAATTCATTAAAGGAAGACAAGGCAAGCCATAGCAAAGGTGGAAAAGGGAAATGAAAGGGAATTTGCCTGTAAATACCTGCATCTTTCTTCCAAAGTTGAAGTCTTCTTCAGGAAGCAGATGTTATCCCTCAAGAGCTGTCTTTACTGAAACATTGGGGGGAAAAAAGGAGCTTCAACAGATCATTCCTGGCCTCCTATGGTTTAGTTGCAGTCAAATCTGTCAATAACAGGTAGACAGTGGACTTGAGGGAATATCTGCAGACATCCATTCTGAGGAGATCAAAGGGAACCTTATGGATGAATTTGCTGTCTACTGACATTTTTTTTAGAAATTCTAGACACCTGGAAGGGTGTGAAAAGATGAAAGGGTAAAAAAAAATAACAACATTCAGCTCTTCATAAAAGGGTAAAACTCAGCCTATTACATCCTCCAAACTTAGCTTCAACACCTTTTAAAAAAAGGGAACAAATATTGAAAGAAAAGAAAAAGCCCTAACAGATCCATCAGATCTTACACTGTTTGTATTTGTGGTTTTGGCTTTTTAGCCATCGAATTGTCCAGCTAAGCCACTATGTGTTCTCCTCATCCTCCCAGTGTTTTCTTTCCCTTTCCTTTTTGCTTTGCAGCATCTTTGCTGCATAATCTTCCATTAGACCCCCAACATCATCAAAGCATTAATCCTCTCCTAGCATTGATATAAGCAGGAGAGACATCTGTCATGACCAACACCCTGAGGTAATATCATGAGACAGAAGAAGAAGAAACAGGAGAAGTAAGGTTTAATAAGGGAAAGTAAAAACTGAGCAAACTGGTTTCATGTTTGGTTGCTGTTGAATCACAACACTAAAGCCTCTGACATTGCGTTTGGATGCTATGTGGTCACAAGCTCTGCTCTGGGGTCACACACTCTGCTGCTCAAAGAGCTGTAGGAAACTCCAGGTTAGAATGTTGCTTTCAAAATGGATTTGAGAAGCTCAAGGGAACTTGCCATAAAACCAACCTGACTTTGTGAGTAGAGCAGCAGAGCACCACAATCCCTGTTTAGCACAATACTTGGACACATGCTCAGATTTAAGCATGTGAGCAGGATCCTGCAGTTGATGGGCCTAATCAGAAGTTGTGTATACTAGGCAATGAAAGGTAAGGCTTGATATCACTGTAAAGTGTCACAAAGATGAGGCTTTCTGAGGGAGAACAATTCCATCCTCCAACAGTTTCTTTTTGTTGCAGCAAAGAGGAAAAACAATTGTCCTTGACTTGCTGAGACCCTGAAGTGCCTTTCACAGTCATTATCTCCCTTTTACAGAAGTGTAAATGAGGCAAAGAAAAGCAAAGACTCAGGTCCAGAAAAGACATCTTAATAGCAGATGCCTGTCCCAACCCCATTCATGCCAACAAGCACTGGTCTGTGCATACTGCTGGATACCTACCTGGCCCTGCTTCACAGATCTGAGCATTCCTAATTCACATTAACACTTCACAGATCTGAGCATTCCTAATTCACATTAACAAGACCCAAATGCTCCAAAATAAGGTAGACTATGACTATTTTCTCTCACTGACAGCAGTGATGTTAAGGCCCTGCTTGGGGTTCTGGGATATGCGTCCATATG
Source organism: Bucco capensis (assembly GCA_013396975.1). Lineage (NCBI taxonomy): Eukaryota > Metazoa > Chordata > Aves > Piciformes > Bucconidae > Bucco > Bucco capensis. Next base: position 545,875 of record VWZO01016943.1, read on the forward strand.
CTCCAGGTAAATGGCTTGAAATTGGCAATATTTCAGGAATATATTTCATGAATCCTTGTCCTGCAGCCTGTTGGTTAGGGTACTCAGGCAGAGGTAATTGTTTTGTGGTCCTGTCCTTCTTTCAGTCCTGGTTGTGCACTTGATAGTTAATGATATTTCATAAAAACACCCAATGTTTAGAGGAACAGGAATGCAAGCTGCAGAGGTATGATCCTAGTTTTCAGCTGAATTGTGCAAAAGGAGGAAAAGGAGAGAAGCAGCATAAAAGTGATGAAGCAAAGAGGAGAATTCAAGTCTGTTTCTATGCTGCTTATCATAGAATGGCCCAGGTTGGAAGGAACCTTAAAGATCATCTAGTTCCAACCCCCCTGCCATGGGCAGGGATGCCACACACTAGACCAGGTTGCCCAGGGCCACATCCAGCCTGGCCTTGAACACTGCCAGGGATGGGGCATCCACAACCTCTGGGCAACCTGTGCCAGTGCCTAACCACCCTCTGCGTAAAGAACTTCCTTCTAATCTCCAGTCTAAATTTCTCCTCCTTCAGCTTGTAACCATTCTCCCTTGTCATATTGCAATTAGACCAGCTGAATAGTCTCTCCCCTTCTATCTTGTAATCCCCCTTTAGGTACAGAAATGCTGCTATATGGTCCTTTTGAAGCCTTCTCTTTTCCAAGCTGAACAACCCCAACTCCTTCAGCCTGTCCTCACAGGAAAGGTGCTCTAGTCCTTTGATCATCTTTGTGGCCTCCTCTGGACTTGCTCCAACAGCTCCACATCTTTTTTCTGCTGAGGAGCCCAGAACTGGATGCAGTACTCCAGGTGAGGCCTCATGAGGGCAGAGCAGAGAGGCAGAATCACCTCCCTAGCCCTGCTGCTCCTGCCTCTCCTGATGCAGCCCAGGATGCAGTTGGCTCTCTNATCACCTCCCTAGCCCTGCTGCTCATGTCTCTCCTGATGCAGCCCAGGATGCAGTTGGCTTTCTGGGCTGTGAGTGCACATTGCTGGCTCCTATCCAGCTTTTCATCTAGCATGACCCCCAAGTCCTTCTCTGCATGGCTGCTTACAATGAGTTTCTCACCCAGTCTGTACTCATACCTAGGATTTACCCTACCCAGATACAGGACTCTACACTTGCAGTTCCTAAACTTCACTTGATTCTCATGGGCCTACTCTTCAATTTATCCAGGTCCCTCTGGATGGCATCCTGCTCTTCTGGCATATCAACCACACCACTCAGCTTCGTGTCATCTGCAAACTTGCTGAGGGTGCACTCAATACCCCTGTCTAGGTCATTAATGAAGACATTGAAGAGCATTGGTCCCAGGCAGAGCCCTGAAGGACACCACTCATCACTGAGTGGAAGACTCAAGGAGTGTGTTGCTTTGGGTTGGTAGGAGAGGATTTCATCGATGTGTTTGCTTGGTGTCAGTGGTCTGAGACACACAGCTAAACTTCACACTCAGCTTAGTCCTACTGCCTCTTAATTGCCAATACAAAAGAGATTATCTCTACTAAAGTATGAAGCCAAAGGTTTGATTTTCAGGAAATTGGTAGGCAAAGCTGTGGGAGGAATAACCAAAAAAAAAAAGGTAAAATAAAAATCAAAAAACCCATCTTGTTTGCTAAATCAGTTGGTGGATGTGGTAATGTAAGGGCTGAACTCACCGACAGTCATGCTGGAAATCATAGTCGCTTTTGCCCAAGTTGAGCTCAAGACTGTGTGGTCTGTCCTGTGAAAAGTAGCTGAGAAATCCAGAAATAAACCAGCTGACAGCAAGTTGTGATCAGCACTCCATACATATGTAAATCCTTGCTGACCCTGAGAAGAGCTGCCTCCGCATTGTGAGAAGGGCTGAAACCTGATTGAAATTTTTCATAAAAGGCATTATTTTGGAGGTGATCCTTAAATGAGCAGAGTAGAAAAATTATCAGCCTCTTTCCTCAATAGTCAGAGAAATAGGTTACTGATGAGAGGGACTTTGGACAAATGAATTTCTTTAGAATTCAACCACTGGGTTTTTCTATCTCTCAGAGGCCTCTTTAATGACAGCATAGTTCTGGGGCATGATTATATAATTATTATTGTACTGATAATGCTCATGCATTTCCTAGTGTGACCACCACTGCTGCCCTCATCTAGTTGATAAAGGCCTTTCACAACCCAATCCAATAATACCAGAGTATGCTGGATGCAGTACTGCATCACTGTCCCTTACTGTGTCCTTCTAACATCAGCAGGGGAATGGAGTGGAATGACACGAGCCATTTCCACAACACATGCATTTAGGTGATTAGTATTTTTACTTATTAATAAAGAAAACTGACACAACAGAAAGGCTCAAAGTTTGCTCCCACATTGCTCAGCTACAGAAGGGTCTTTTTTATTTTTTGAAGAAGTATGAAGGTTTTCTAGAAATTGAAAGCCAAAATGATTTCTGTTTTGCTCTGAAGGTGCCAGGCAGACAGCTGGAAGGGCTTCCTCTCTGCTCTACATGTGAACTGTGCTCATGTAGCTTGGAGGAGAAAGGGGAAAGCTGGGTGTTCAAAGATGCTCTGTTTATGCTGCTGCCTTTACACTTCAGCTGCTCAGCAATATTTAAATGAAACCCATCTTCCCAAGATGTTTCTCCTGACTCCTATTGCTTCAAATCTTTGGCTCAGCCACTTCCTTGCTGTTTTCCCAACAACCTTGCCCATTTGAGAGGCTGCAGATGTTTCAGTAGCAGCATGCTCCCTTGGAAGAACTATCACAACAAGCTTCAAGGCTGCCCTTGCTGTGGCTCTGCTGCTCAACATGCTGTGCACCAAATGCCCCTCAAAAGCAGATTTTACTTACTTCCTTTCAAACATCCTATATATGCAGTGGGATGGTCCAGTTTGCACAGGAAAGACTGGCCAAGTTGCAAGGTCAGTCTGCCACCTCTGGGAAGCAGCTCTTCTTATAGCATGTACTTTCAGAGTCAGCTGAAAAGCAGTTTCCATCATTCTTCTTGCCCACAATTCTGCCTGTCTCCTTGCCCAGCAGCTAGACCTACTGCCATCCCTCACCTTGGTCTTGTGTCCTTACCTAGTACTAGTAAATCAATTATGCCCCAAAATATCTCAAATCCCTTCCTCCCAAGGGGCCTCACAGCCCATCTCTCTGGCTTGGGGCAGATGCAGCAAGACCATCTCTTTCCCACCACTAACCTCAACATTGACTCATGCTCTGAAGAGAAGAATGGAAGAAGCATAACTTCATCTGCTGAGCCATGCTAATTCCTAGGGTTTTTTATTCCCTGATGCAACTGAAGCATTGCCCTTAAAAAACCCAGTGGGAGAGAAGGTGGAAGATGGCTGATAAGGAACTACTTTATGTACAGAGGAAGAAGGACATCTCTATGTTCTCACTCAAAGTCGTGTTCTGGAAATGCTCTTTTGAATGTGCTTTCTCTTCCACCCTAGGATGGTGTTTCTGTTTGCTTGTAGTGTTTGAGTGTTTGTTTGCTGTGCTAAGTAAGCCATCTTTCCTAAATTAGCTCTGTAGCTTTTCCTCACCCTGTCTCCAGGTACATCTTCCTTCCTGTTTCTTTCTCCCACCTATAGAGAGAGAACATTCCTGATTTAGTAATCTCCATGTTTCTGCCTGTGGGAGTGCGTTTAGGGCTCACAAATAGAACAACAACTCCAGGACACGAGTACTCTGCTGTTTTGGGGCCAGGACTGCTGGAGAAGATGGAATGAGAGTTGGTTTCAGGTTTAGCTGGGGGAAGGCAGATCTGAATTTATCTCCTGTTCATTTGCTGAATACACAGCTTCCCTTGACTTTCCAGAAAGATAGATTGTCCCCAGTCCCTCCTGTTCCCTGCCTTAGTGCCAAGCAGTCTTGCTTGTCCTCACAAAGAACAGACCAAGTATCAGTAACCTGTAAATCCCACCCAGCCTTGCAGTGTTGGGATGTTCCAGAAAGACTCTCTTCATCTACAATTGGCAAGTAAAGAGGTAGATAGGGGATGCCATAGGTGCTGCATCCAGCCAGCTGACTGACCACACTGAGTACACAGGCACAGAGTATGGACCTGAGTTCTCCATCCCAGTATTCATGAAGCTTAACACACATCTGCAGATTGTCTCACCAGCTTCTGTGACCATACAGTACTCTGAACTGTTACCCAGATATGCTCAATATTTTGAGGCCATTACTTAAAGCTATTTTTGCCAAGCTATAAAAAAAAAGGGACAAGAGGAATCAGACACTGCATTGGTTATGGTGAAGAACTCCCTCTGGAAACTCCAGTGCAAGCAAACCAAGCCTTGATTGATACTCTAAAGAATCAGTTCCAAGGACCTTCAGGGTAAGACCTGTACCTGCTGCCTTCAGACAGGAATTAGACACAGAGTCTATGAATTTATATAGGCAATGCAAAGAAAAATAATCCAAATAAACTTCTCACTGTAAAAAAAAATTGAAGAAATTTCAAATGAAAGCATTTCAAGGTGGAACATAGCTCAGAATTAGTTTTTATAACAACTAACACTGGAGTAAAAGACATTTAACACCCACAAGAATTTAAAGGAGTTGTTTTATCTGCTGGAAGAAACCTGTACTATTCCACTACCATGATCAAAACAGATTGAAATGTATAGGATGAAGGAAGTGAGCTATTTGAATTGGATCAAAATCACCTAAAAGTTCAAAAAGGTTGTGCATACAAGATGTATAGGAACAGGTCATAGGAAGATCTGAGGTTTTGATGCTTCCTGTTGAAGAATGTGAGACTGCAGTCCTGACAAAATTTCTAAATCCAGTATTTTGTTCACAAATGTGTCTATAGCTGGTACATGTAATCCAGTAATATATTCAGGTAACAGTAGTTTAAGAAGGCTTATAAAAAAGCACTCAGCTATTAAAGCTCCATTGTCTCTAGACAAATCTCCAAAATCCTCATCAAAATCAGTCTCTATTATATAGCATATGTAAGAACATTAGAGTCTCTTCTACCCTGGCTTCAGGTAACTACCCAGACTCTCAATCTGAGACTGATTTATTTATTACCTCCAGTTAGACATATTAAGCCCATTGCTATTCTCATTAACAAACAGTGGTTTCCCTGTACATTACTTCAACGGCCAACTATTTTTATAATTACCTTGCAAATTTTAGCTCAAAGTAACACTCTCCTGTCTTAAGCTGTTCTAACAAATTCAATGGCTGGGATTGATCCAAGTGAAAATCCACTGAAATTGGTGGAAAGACTTTCATGGACTTCAAGGCTTTTTGGAGCAGCTCCTATGCACATGCTGTAATTTGTACTTAGCAATGTGGGTATTTGTAATCTCATCCATGGAAAAACAATATCATTGTTTGGGAAGCTGTCACTGTCTGCTACTAATCTAAGCCAATGCTGTTCATTACTATGTTCTACTTTCCATTTCATGTAACTCTGCAAACTTTTGGTGGTATATGAAAAGGTTTTCCATGCTGAGTGTTTGCCTCAGGTTGATTCTTTTCAATATAATAAAAAGCAGTTCAGACTTTTCAGAGAATACTCCTGGGGAAAAGTTGGGGGGAAGAAGGGGGAAAGTCCAGCTTACTAATATTAAATATTGGTATCCCTTTTAGCTAAGACTCTCCATCACCCTTTTCTTTAGGATGAGAGACTTCATAACTGGGAGGAAGGATGGCATTTTTGACAGCATTTCTTCTATTCTGTAACCACTTGTGATTTTTAAATGTACTATGTTTTCTTGATCTTCTTTAGATTCTCTCTCTGTCTAGAGAAATGTTGATTTTGGCAAAGAAAGAATTTTTTCTATTTAACTACAATTTTGTATTTTGGTCCAAGTGGACCACAAATCTGGCAAACACTGGAGGGACAGGTTACATGACTGGTAAGGCCAGGCCATCCCTCCTAAAGAGCCTGTGAGTGCCCTGAATCCCCTTCCCTTCCTGGAGTGGGCTGTATGTTTTGAGAAGCACTCACCTTTCTTCCATTTTACCAAGGTATTTGTCTACCAAAACCTAAGGCTGTCATTCCTCCGACTCCAGAAGTTAACTCTAGAGAGCTGGGCTTTTCATCACTAAAAAACCAGTAACATATTTTGATAGCTCTTTGGTTGTGGTCTGGACATCAGTAGGGTACTTTCATAGTAACTCAGCTAGTGATGCCTTTCCTGTATCAGATCATATCAGTAGGTTTAGCCATGGCTACACATTGTCCTATACCATAGGGTGGCTGGACAGAGAGAGAATTTTGGAATGCACACTACTTACTGCAAGCATGCTCAGACATGAGGTGACACCTCCATGTTCACCTGATATGAGCAGGAGACACAGGGGAAACAAGACATGACCAAAGGATGACATTACACCTCATGCCTCTAGTCAGGCAGTAGAAAAAAGAGGACCCATCAAAGACACATCCTGTGCTGTAGGACTATGATGGAGAGGCAGATAGCTGGGTCTGCGTGGACCCTGATGCTACTCCAGCTAAAATGAATCCAGTATCTGAACTAGCTTGTTTGTAAACCAGTCCTCTGGTCATTACACCACAGTCTCAGCAACAGCATTCAAATGCAAAGGATTACAGAGGTTCAGGGGGATCTTTGCAACTCATATTTTTATCCTGCTGGCAAATTTCCACTGAAAAGCTTGAAGAAGAAAGAATATTTCTGATGCCCTGACCAGCATTCCTCATCTCCATAGGCTCCACATCCACCAGTGATCCATTGCTGGGCTGACAGTCCAAGAGGCACAACTGTATTGTTGCTGCTGTACCAATCCATTACTTTGCAAAGTACACAGAGAGTGTACAGCTTTATACAAAGCCAAACTATTCCCTGCTGTGTGGTGCTGAATATGTCAAAAGAAAGAAAAAAAGAAAGATAAGAGAATTCCACTCTAAGTGCAAAAATGTTTATTGTTGTTGCTGTTGCACTGCTCTGCACCCAATGCGAGCCAATTCCCCTCTCATTAAGTCATGATGAACGATGGATATGGCCAGCGGCTAAGACTAGTTCTTAGATTAAATGTGGTGAGAAATGTCTCTCTACCACCAGGCAGGTGAGATCATTTCTTTTTTCCCATTATACCAGTTTCTTCTCTCTGTTTCTGAGTAACACAGCAGGACTTGATAGTTTCTGCCTCTAAACTATTGACGTATGTTTGCTTTGAGAGGGGCCTCCTAAAGCGTGAAGAATGGGCCAAAGAGCTCCTAACTACTCACAGAGAGTGGGGCTGTTAGGCTGGAGCCTCTGTAGAGCTTAACCCTTTGCCAGGTGTTATAGAATTAGGGGACTTCACTGGGGCTTGTAGGATTTTCTGCTAGAGAAGCAAGAAGGCAGCTTTCCTGCTTTCTCATCTAATTAGCTGTAATCTCTCTTGATGTGTAGATAGTCTTTGAATTAACTGCTTCTCCCACTCCAGAGCTTATCTCTTATCACATTTCCAGGTGTAAAGAACCACCTGTAGCTGTACCATACGCTGTTCATCGCATCAGAGAGGATGACAACACTTTATATTGAAGGAGTCACTTGGGAGTGTTTGGTGAAATGATGCTAAGGAGAATAGAATTTTGTTGTTGATGCTTTTCCCAGTTGATTTTGACCATGAGCAAGCTGTTCCCTCATTGTACCCAGCTAATGCCTTGTTCACTGGAGCCCTGACTCTGCACAGATTTCCTCATACGTCAAGTTTCCATGTCTAAAATTAAGCAAAGTTGTGTGTTTTTGGAGGACTGAGGCCTCAAAACTTCAGGGAAATGTCTACATGGTTAATCAGAAGAGGTCTAGAGAAGAATCCACAGTATTGGTTCCTTAACCAATTCCTCACCCATACTTGCTCCCTGACTTGATAGTGGTGTCCAATCAGAGTTTAACAGATACAGGTCCTAGGATTGTTTTTCCATTTCATTCTTAACTGAAAAAAAACCCCAAACTAAAAAACCCCAACAAATTCCATGTGCTATGAGCCCCACTGCAAACACCAACTTCTTGCACTTTACTAGCAAGCAGAGCTTTGTTCCTGTTTCAAGATGAGACAAGGAAAGAGAGAGAGGTATGCAAAGTTGGATTTGTGAAACTTGGATGCCTGACCTGGATGTGTTAGTAGAGATTGCTCAGGACTCACAAAAAAGAGTTGGAGGCAAAAGGACAAATTCTGAAGCCTTGTGTTATTTGAAGAAAAGAACCATTCAATTAAAAAATACCTTGCAATCCCTTGGAGAGGGATGTGAGTTACAGAGGTTTGGTCTGGATCTCAAATTCTCCAAGAGTTCCAGGATATTTATTCCTGTCCAGAATTTTGGCTTGGATCGTTGGCGGGAAGAGTTAGCCATGAATTTTGGATCTAACTTCAGTCTCTGCTATCATAAATTCAAAAGAACTCGATGTTCTCATCTAGGAATTCATTTTTTTTCTTTAAAATGTGACTCACTCAGCATGACTAAGAGCATGTCTACATGGATGGACGAACAACTTCTTCCCACTCATCCCACCAGACTGCTCTTTTCCAGGGGTCATATGGCTACCTTGGCATGGTGCTGCATGTGGGTTAGTAGGAGTACTATTAAACAGAGTCCTCACAGTAAAGTGAAGTGAACCATAATGTTTGCCTCCTTTTAGATCTGACCCTAATATTCACAAATTAGAGGACAGTCTTTTAAGAATTGAACAGAAAACTTTCATTTTGTATACACTATGTATACATATGTGTTTTCACATATATACAAAAAAATCCCTTTCACATGCACTTTTGCTCTGATCCTATAAAATTCCTACCCACCTGAATGGGACTATTCCTACATCTAAGTGATTTGCTAGATCAGGGCTACTGCCAAGAACATGGGAAGTATTTCCTATATTATTCTTGATTACACAGCAAAAGAGATTGTAATTAATACGTGCATTGCATTCCAGCTTATTCAATCTGTAGTAGAAACAAAGCTGTACTGAAAGTGCCTATATGCTTTTTTTCCGAGTGCTTTACCTTTTAGATGCTTAGAAATTCTCTTGTTAACACCAAAAAGATTGGATATAAAGACAGATGGAATGTATATACAGAAGACACCACTACCCATAACTGGTTTCACACTTCAGATAGAAACTTTTGCATTTAAGGGGAGGGTACCAATCACTTAAGAAAAAGAGATCTTGGAAAGAAACACATAAAGCTCTTATCTCCATCTCTAATTCCAGCGTGCACAGGATTATACCAGAAGTGGCGACTGAGTGTCCTAAAATAGGGAAATTTGCTGTGACTTGAATTAAAGCCATTGCATTTTCCTAGGCAGACATTTCAAAAGGATTTCATTTCCCAGTGCAATACTTGTGAACCCCATCAAAAGATCACATATTAAGGCACAAACATATAAACCTTTTTTTATTCATTTATGAAAGGATCTAGCCAGCTCAAATTGTGCTTCCAATGAGACCTAAACACTTGAAATTCATCAAAAGTCCCAAAGAGCCTGTGTATATAGCAAGTCTGCCTTACTCTGGAGATATCTAAGAACAGTAAGCATGAAAGATTGCTGGTTGCATATCTATGGTCAGCAGCCATCACCAGATGTCCTTAATCTGCAAGATGATGGCCACCTCTTATTTTGCTAGAGGTGCAAATATATGATCAGGGTTGCAGCAGAGATGGCCATGTGTGGTTGTGGAGGTGTCTCTAGACTTTGGTCCATTTTTCTAGTAAATAAATACTCACTCACAGTAGAATGCTATAGTTTATGTCTGCTTAGTCCAAGGGAGACTAGTTTTCTTGGTTCCTGTCTCCTGAGAAGTCTTTGACCACCAGATATAAGAGAGTCTAGAAGCATCTGCTCTTACATTCTTCCCTTGCAGCTAGGCTGCAAGCAGGCAGGAATGCCAAAATTTCCAGGAGAGAAAAGAGGTTAAAAGATGTTTCCCAAGGACTGGGCAAAAACTGGGGGAAGGATTCACTGGTGATTACAGGAAAAGACCTAGGCTTCAGGTCTCTGCTACAGACTTCTTCACTGTTACCCCATTGAGGAGTTAGAGAAAACTGCACTGGATTGCCAGGAAGCTGGGCCTGCAGCCCAGTTCTGATTCCCTCCAGCTAAGAGTCCTTACAGTTAGGCTAAAGTCAGATTTCTCCTTTCTCTCTGGCCAACCTGTGCCTCTGCCTGTTTTGGCTGCTCTGCAACCCCAGAGAGTGACAAAGGCAGAGATAGTCCCAACACTGTTGAGGACAGACTGGGATGGAAAAAAGTGGTACCATCCCCCTCCTGCTGAACACAACTTAGAGACCAGGGTTTTCTTACTGGATAGATAAACTACTATAAAAAATAGCAGCATTGCTACTGTCACTACCACACACTATTGTTTGGGGTTTTTTTTATTTGCAACCTGGTTCCCCGCTGAGTGGTGGCACCCAGGGCTTCCCACTGCCTCCTTGTATTNTTTCCCGTGGGCAATGAGTTTAATGCTCCCTCTGCTGTGGGCACAGTTATGGCACCAGGGGCCACAGGAGACCACAAGGGATTTTCAGACTATGCCTGAGGTCTCCTAAGTATTGAGAAAGAAAGCACCAAAATCAGGTAGGTTGGACTCTACTCTGCAGTTGTTCAGAAGGGTCACACTCTATTGTGAGAAAAGCTACTCAGGTACANCGACAAAAGTGGTACCATCCCCCTCCTGCTGAGCACAACTTAGAGACCAGGGTCATCTTACTGGATAGATAAACTACTGTACAAAATAGCAGCATTGCTACTGTCACTACCACACACTATNGGAGAAGCCCATCTGCTTCACGTGTGCTCTTTGTATAAGAACAGCACAGTGTCGTCTGCACACAGCAGAGGAGCTGTCGTCCTGTATTAGGCTCCTCTCTGTTACCTTTCAAAAGCAGGGAGCAGAGTACCTGACTCCCAGCTTCTCAGTGTCACTATGCACTTAGCAGAAGTCCTTTCTCCATTTCCCAAACAGGGCAATGGTGTCTGCAAAGTTGTAAGAAAGGACCAAAGTTCCCAGAACTAGGCCCAAAACTGAGCANAGAGAAGCCCATCTGCTTCACCTGTGCTCTTCATGTAAGAACAGCACAGTGTTAGAGAAGAACTGCACACAGCAGAGGATCTGTCATCCTGTATTAGGCTCATCTCTGTTACCTTTCAAAAGCAGGGAGCAGAGTACCTGACTCCCAGCTTCTCAGTGTCACTATGCACTTAGCAGAAGTCCTTTCTCCATTTCCCAAACAGGGCAATGGTGTCTGCAAAGTTGTAAGAAAGGACCAAAGTTCCCAGAACTAGGCCCAAAACTGAGCAATCTCAATGATAATTATCTATCACCAAGCATCTTCATAGTGAGAGAACACCAGGTCTTAAAGGGCTTTTTAGCAAAGAAGTTTTATCAGCTAGATTCAGCACCTGGAAGTTCAGCTCATTTTAAATAGGATAATGCCCATGCTCCTTTCCTTTCCCCTAAAAGCTAACAAAAGCAAAAATTTAGCAGAATTGCAAGAATAAAGAAAGATTCTCCATAGATTGTGCTATCCTAGCCAAAGTGAGATTTCTTTCTAGAAGGCAATTTTCTGCTGGATGTAACCTTAGGACTGGTATGGTAACTATGTGACTTTTTTTAATATCCATGTGTTTTTCTGAATGTTTTCTGGCCTTAAAAATGAATGGAGATTGTTTTCAAAAAAACCTATGTTTAGATTTTAGGGGTCTTCCAGTGAAAAGAAATATTTGAAAACACTGGTCTTACCTTGAAGCAAACCTCACAGCATTGCTAGGCTGGAAAGTCACCATTTGTGCTTGGTGGGCAGGTAAAACCTTTTAATATTCATTTTTCTTCTAAATTGTAGAATATGCAAATATTTTGCACATTTCCTGTAGAAAAGTATTTAAAAGTAGTATTTGAATATCCCACTTGGGAAAATGCATTCTGAATCTCTTCAAAACAAAATGACTATTTATAAATTTATTTGATTGCTTTCATATTACTTCGTGACAACTCATTAGCAGCTGTGGTTTATATCTGTCAGATAATGGGGTCACAGCACAATTATCAAAGGGTGTATTTTTGTTCTTAAAGCCCCCAAAAGAAGTTGTGATTTAATATTGATTGAGACATCCTATTTAGCAACCCATTCTCCTGGAGCTGTAATGAAATAGCTTTGTGCTTTGAACAAGGAAAGAAGATGAGGTTTCAGTGGACTAATTAGAATAGTGACTGTTTTCAGTTTCTTAGAAAAGATTCCTGAGTATCACTGTAAATGGTACAGAAAAGGTATGTTTTCCTTAATTAATTAAAGTGCATAAATTGTGCTCCTCTGCCCTGAGTGTATGTGTTCTGTTTTCCCCATTGACTGTGCTCAATACAGTCTAAGCACGGCAGGCAGCTCAGTATACCCCTCTGGGTGCCAGGCTTCACTCTTTATGCCTGGTTGGATTCTTTTTTTTATGGCTATACCCACCTGTCCTACCACTGCAATTGGCCCAGCCATGTTTTGAGCCCTTTGTAGAGAAGTCCTGAAAAATGCCCTCTTGGGAAACTGCTGGAGGTTTCTGGACATCTAGATCATTTAGCTGATGCCCACCCTACAGTTACTTGGTCAAATGAAATCCTCACTTCCTCAAATCCTTCCTTTGATTCAAGGTTCAATCCTGTTTCACACCTTACCTATGACTTCCTGTTTTCAGGAGAGGCAGAATTTAACTGTTGAACTGAAATCCACTGAGGTCACTTCTCTAGGGACAATTAATCTGGCTCCAAAATTTGGATCTGGTTTGAAACCTGGAAAACCACTAACAATAGTGGGAGAGATGAGATGCAGAACTTGGGTTTGGTGAACATCAAGATGATTATTTTGGAGCTAGTTAGCTCTGTGTAAGCCCTGGTAACCAGCTCTGATCCTCCCAACGACTCAGCATCCTGTAGGTCCATGATCCTGCTTTGATTCTGCCTTTATTCACATATACCTTTGAGGGACATTACCTTCAATAATATCATCACAATTCCCATACTGGTCATGACCAGAGAGAAGATCGTGAGTTGTGAACCCTTGATTTTACCCAGTAGGTTTCTATATCATGCTGCAAGCTGCAGGCCTAATAATATACACAGAGAACACTAAAAGTGTGCTGCTGATAAGATACAGCATTTTTCAGGATTTTTCTTGCATCCTCCTTTCCCCCATTCCCATTAAAAAAAAAAAAAAGATTTGGCTGCAAAATGAAAATCAAGATTCAGTGTTTATCTTCAGAACCCATATGGTTTAGGTAGCTCCAATGTGACCTTCTACTCAGGTCTGACCTATGAAGAACACAGCTAAATTATGTATAATGGATTTGTGATGAAATGCAATGCCAATTATAGGAGTGAGATGAGGCCATAAACATACTGCACATAAAAATCAGAGAAGGAACTTAAATCCCAGTCCCAGAACCAAAAGATTAGTGCTCTAACCGCTGACTGTAGTCAAAGCTTCCTTCTGGAAATGAAGGTTAAATTTCTTCTTGTATTCCTGCTGTGCGGTCAGAAGAGTAATTTAAATGCTTTCAATAGTATGGAGGTTAGAGTTTTCATCCTTTTTCTTTTGGAGGTTTTCTACATTTAGTACAATATTTTTCAATCAAAATTCAGGCAGTTTACTTGTAAGGCTAAAAATGGATAATGACTTTTTGGTCAATTGCTTTTGACTGTCAATATGAAGCCTGCATTACCATTCCACAATATCATTAAACAATCAATAGCAATTAGTGTCTAGTCAAGCCTGGTGTTTTAATCATTTAAATCAAAATGCCCATAATTGTTATTGTATGTAAATATTTGAAGATGTTTATAGGAGAGATTAATTTTACCCATCTAGCCAAAATATGTAGAATTAGTGAGGGCAAAGACAGGCTTTAAGCCTCATTTCCCCTCCTGCTGAAACTGGGACAAAAAGGAGTGGGATCTTTCCATGTCTTGTGTAAAACTCTGCCCCACCAAGGGCAATATGAGTTTGTTGGTGGGTGACCAGTGCATGCTGGGGCTGTCAGAGCTTTGTTTAACCTAATTTCACAGGTGCTCAGGAAACCCAGAGACTGCCTAGTGCACTTGAGCCATGGGCTGAATTTGCTTTCCACATCACAGGATAATACAGCCTTTTTGCACGCAGAAGAGCCCTTTTGCTCACAGAGGTCATCATGGATTATTTCAGACTTAAATAGAATCAGGATACCACAGAAGGAACTGGAAAACCAACTGAAGTCAGGCAGAGGGTGAATTTGTCCTCCCTTTTTAAGGGAGCAGTCTAAAGCCTCACAAGCATAGTTGCAGGAGAAACTATGCTTATTATGGAAACTCATAATGTTTTCTGAATGCTGCTGCAAACTAATAAGACCACTGCATCATTAAAAGGCCAAAGAGACAAGTAATGTAACAGGGAATTATCAGAAAACAACCCAGGACAAACAGATCCTGCTAACCTATTGCTTGAGCTAGTGTGCAACCAGAGCTGTTCCACAAAGGTGAACTAAGCTGCTACCCCAGGCAGTACATTAATTTTCCAGTTAATACAAGGAATAGGGATTAACAGAGTACAGTGGGAACACTAAAAAAGATCCTGTACAGGTCAGTTCAGAATATAGAAATATAGAATCTGTTTTCTCTGGATTCAGGTCTTGGATATCTAAATATTTTAAACCTGCTACTTGACATTCTAAACCAGTACCAGCAGTTTATTGTCCTGGTTACTAATCCAGGCTTCAGCCCAGGAAAGGCTTGGACATAAGATTAACAAAAAACTCAGGTGTTCCCTGTTAAATCAATCCTTGCAAAATTGGTGCCTTAGACCTTCCGGACATTTTTGTCTGTGTCAGAGCTACACCTCAAACAAAGAACAGGACATTTTATGCTATCAGAAAAGCTCTAGATAAATAGTAAGACCAGAAACCAATTTGCACACATGTCTGTAACAGCAAAGTGTGTATCAGGTTGAGACAACATACCCTATGGTGAATTGGTGGCAGAAGAACATTTGGTGTTTGACAGCTAAATCCAGTGGAGCCTCATGGCTCAAAGACACTTCCTAGGGAGACTCTCTGTTGTCTCACTGCTAGAAATGGAATTGTTGGGAGTAATTTGCCCGAGAAACCCAGTTTTGCTCTTCTAGGTATGCTGGGAGGTCTGAAAAGCCAGCTCCCTGTCTAGTATGAATGACCAGAACTATTTGGAAGCATAAATCTGATGACTAGAATGCAATCTCTACAGAATTTGGATTCCCAGCTCTCTCATTACACACAATTTCTCTTGGCTTTGGTAGCTCATGAACAACTAGGTTTTAAATGTTACTTTCTTCAGGATATTTTCTTGTGGAAACCATTAAACTGCAGCCTGAAATAGGTTCAGCAGAATCTAAGTAAAATATCAAAGCCAGCCTCCTACACCCTCAAAGTGTTAAGAGCAGAGCCTGCATTCAGAATCTGAGCCTTAAATTTCCAAAATATCACACCAAATGCCCCACAAAGAGAGGTTCAAGAACAAACAAACAAAAAAGGGCAAAAAAAGCATTTGCATAACAAAATAACAACAGTTTTTGTACCCAAAATACCCCATAGAAATTTTGGCATAGCTGGAAATAGTAACTTTCTTCCTTGAATCTCATGATCCTATTAGGCTTAATAACTAAACTAACTGCAACATAATGGCCCCTAGACAAAAGAAGACCTGGTTAAACTGTGTCCCCTCTACCTCTCAGCCCCCCCCCCCCCCCCC
>VWZO01016943.1:561607-580330 GCA_013396975.1 Bucco capensis
CAACATTTTTACCACTTCATTTTTGTTCTCTCCTTCCCCATTCCTCTCCTTCTATTCCTCTGCAGTATGTGTAGTATGTTTTTACCAATTTGGCATCTGGGTGTATCAGAAACGAGCCTGAAAGTCTGTTGATTTCCTCCCAGAAGTAGTTCCCTAATAGACACTTCAGTTAAAATTTTTCATCTGGTTCCAGTCAGCATCCAGGATTTTTTTTTAGAAAGACTGTACTGGACAAGCAGTTCTCAAAGCTAAAGGCTCTCCAGTAACATGCCAGCAAAGAAAACATTTTAATAGAACCCACAGGAATTTAAATACTTCTTTTCTTGTTCATATATCCCCTTTTTTCTCTCACTTTTTTTTTTAATTTTTATTTTTGAAAGACAAGTTTTCCCTTGTGGTTAACTTAAGCAACAGGCTATTTCCATTCATCTCTTAGCTTAGTTACTCAGACTAATTGCCCAGATGAACACAGACTGCTTTGTTTTTCAGTGCAATCACCATCCAGTTTCAAGACTGTCCATAGGGTGATGTGGAAGATTTCCAGCACTGTTATCACTTTCAGTTTTGGGATACCCTTACCTTAAAAAAAAGTAGTGTAGCAGGATTGACATGTGTAGCCACAACCAATTTCCTTGGTCACTGTACTGAAGAGCTTTACTGCTCCTACAAGCAAACTGCTCTCATGTAGTGCAAGTTCAGGACTCCTAGAGAGGCTGCTTCCAGTGGAAACAGGGGCAGGAGACATGAACATCCCTTAAACCAGAGGAAAGAAAAGATGCCATGAAAGATCTTCAACAAATTTCTGATAAAAAACAGCTCTGCAAAACTAGAAAAGTAGCTGTGGGAAGCAGTCAGAAATCTGCTCTTTATCCCATCTCAGTACTGCTAAATGGTGAGAAACTTGGCAGAGGGCCCACACTTTTACTTATCTTCTAAGTCTAAAATCATGTTGCTTTTTTTTTTTTTTGCCTCTTAATTCTGTGCTATGCTTGTGCATAGAAGGGAAAACACTGCCTTAGATGTGAAATCAGCAGCAGAATCTGTGGCATTTGGGTATTTTATTCCATCAAAATGAGCTTTTCTTCCAAGGTGAAGTGTACAATGTAACATTACTTAATTGCCCACACCACTTGGTGGATGCTGACATATATTGTAGAAATGTTAACTGTTTTACATGTCAATGCATTCCCTCTCCCAGTCCTTCTACTCTGCTGCTTTGCTAGGATGGATCTGGCCAGCTGCCAGATAGGAAGCTTATTTTTCACTGGTGATCATAACTCTGGCTGGTTGTAGCAAATAACCTAACTGGTGGTGTTAGAGGTTTCTACAGGAAGCCCTGCTGTGCTGCCTTAATTGGGATCACTCTTCCAGCCATGGAGTAAAAAGGTATTAAGTTAAGATAAATGAACTGCTTATTGGGAACTACCAACGTCTCTCTGCATCAAGTTCACAGATAGGGAAAGCAAATGCTGCTCCTTTCCTCTTTCTTCTGAGCTCCTCCTTCCATTCTCACAGCTCCCTGCCCATGCATTCCTCTCCTCCAGCCTAGCAAGGCTGCTTTTACAGCCCTGACCAAGATGACATGCATTTGTCTGCCCTAAAGACCGGATGGCACCCTACGGCCAACTCAATTTTCCCTTGTTCTCAATACCCTGCTGCCCTGATGGAATCAAACCGCAGGGACTTTTACTGGGCTGGAGTCTCATATGCATCTGGCCTCTGGCTTTTTTATAACTGCTCTCCAGAGGCCCTCCTCACTACATTGCATGAAACTCAAAGTACAAACCACAGATCCATGAAAAGAAGGCAATAAACATTTACATTTTGTGTTTCCAGTGGTGATACAAGATACAGCGACAAGGCTGAGGTTACTGCAACCAAGACCAAATTTTGCCTCTATATTGTGAGGATGCTAACTTCAGAGACACGCAAAGCACATCCCATAAATCCTTCATATTGTCATCCCATTGTCTATTAGTTCCAGGCAAATTAAATCCAGGGATCTGGACAGTTTTCAAGGGCAACTTGAGAAAGACATATTTATGCAATCCCACAGGGGTCCAAAATTTTGCATGAATACCCTGGTCTGTCAGCTAGTGCCCAAAAGAGATGTTGAAAGCTCAGAGAAGGACCAGCTGAGCTACACTGTATAAGAAGATGGGCTCTACCTGCAGTAATGCAGTAAGTCAATGTTTCTAAATGGTCAGATTTAGCTCAACAAAAAGTGAAAAAGCTTCTAGGCTCTGATTCACCTCAGGGTCATTCAATTTTGTTTAAGCAAGTTCCATCTCAGGTCCTTCTCACCTTCCTAGCAAGCTGATCAAAATCTTCTCTGGACTGGAGTGATGCTGACACCGGGAGATAGCATTGGAAACTTTGACTCATCACCCATACAGATCATTGTACCCCTTGGAGCTAGGAAACATAGGAAATGAAGAAATCCTGCTGACGTTATTCTTGCAGCAGCAGGCTGCTTCCTCCTCAGATCTGTACCAATAAGACAAAAGGAGAGCAGACCTGATTTGGCTAACTTGTGTCTGATCACAAATAGTTAAGGCTTCACTAAATTAGACATCTGGGGCAGAGCTTTCTCTTTATGGTGGTCACACATGAGCTCAAATGGTACAGGGGCTCTGTGGGCACCTCTTGGAGGAGCTGAAGTCCTTTTCCCCCTTCACTTGGCTATAAGGGATGCCCAGACTAACTGCTTCAAACTCTGCCTGAGTTGGCATCTAAACGAGTCTTTTAGACGCATGAACTAGGCCAGATGAATCCCATCTGAAGCTATATGTTTGTAAACCCCACACTCTGTTCCATGAAGGAATTTGCTCCCCTCTCTGGTAATGTCAGCCCCAGAGGGGCAGCAGCAGGAGGCAGGAGTTCCTCATCATGAACCTTCAGCCACTTGAATGCAGGAGGAGAGATCCCAGTGACTTTTCTAACCAAGTTATGAGAAGCAGCTGAAGACTCAGCTAACGCTTCTGGTGAACAAACTGCCCATAGCAGAGTGTACACATCATCCACTCTTGCATAGGTAGCTCTGTGCTTTCCAGGCTGGCTCTGCTGTTCGTGCAAAAAGTCCATACTTCTGTAGCAAATTAACTAATTGTTCATACAAGACAAAGGCCTGACATTCTCCTTTGGTTTTAGAAATACTCAGGAGGCAGGCAAGAGAGTGTTTCAAATCATGGCAAGTAATTCCCTTTCACCATTCTAAGTGTAATATTTTGGTGTGCTTTCTATGTTCAAGAGGCATAATTGAAACCTGTCTGATCCAGCTTCCATCTAGCTGTCTCATTTCCTGGAGACGCAGAGCAGAGGTCACTTCATTCAAAGCCCACCACAACCATAAGCTTGAGTTTTACTCACACTATTGTCCTTTTGAGACTTGATAGCAATTCAGCATTCGCTTGTTTACAACCAGCCCCGTCGGTAACCTGACTGATTTGGTGAGTGCTGCTTCCTCATTAAGTCTTCATCTATAAATACCTACAGCTCACTGCTGCTTCACATTCAGAGCCCATCCACAGAGTCGATGTCCTCCTTGCTCATGTTTGAGTGCTTTGGCTGGGGGGATGAATGGCAGCAGAACATGCAGTGTCTGCTCCTCGCTCTGCTCAGAACTCACTTGCCACATGCTTTGGCAAATCTAGCAGGCACTGGGGAGCAACTCATGAAGATATGGAGAATTTGGATAAGTTAACAAGCTTGAGGCCATCGTAGCCAAGAACTCTGCCAGGACTCGGCTTTGGTTGAGTCATGCTGATCCGTGAACACTGTGCAGTGATGCCAATGGGCTCACCCCAAGTTCCTTCTGGCTGGCTCCAAAGTCTCCTAAAGGAGTAATTACCTGCTTTTGGCCATGCTTAGCCAAGGATTTATGCTAGTAACATGAAGTCTTACAAAAGCAGGGTCTTAAAAAAGGGCAAAAAGACAAGTTGCTTGCACTCAGAGTTTCTTAGGTCAAGGGAGCTGTTTGTTCATTGCCTGCACTGCATTTAGGGAAATGGGATCTTGTTGGCATTTGTTGGTGAAAAAACAAAATTATATCAGTCCAGTAGCTGGCCCACATCACTGTTTGCTCATCCTAAGAGAAACAACCTTGTAAGGCCCAAATATCGACCTGCCACAAGGACAGCAGTGTTATTTCCTTCTTTAACTGATTTTGCACTTGGACACAATGGCAGAGAATGAGATCGTGAGAGAAGATTTTCCTTGTTTTTTTCACTGTAGAAATCAATACTCATGTCCACAGTGGGTTTGGGTGGGCTGTCTCCCCTCTATTGCTCAGAGCAGGGACTGGGCATCCCTCCACATGCCACTGTCCTGTGGTAGGGAATCACAGTGTCATGGCAGGAAAAGGCTAAACTCCATCCTCTGACCCTCAGGAGAGACCTGGAGCACTTGGAGACACTTCTAACCATGTGTCTCTGCTGCAAAGAATGAGAAAGAGCTGGAAGGAGTCATGGGGAATGTTGCTGTGAGCAGCAGAGTAGGGAGGAGGTGGGCAGGGAAGGAGATCTGCACGTCACTGCTGCCTGCTTCCACTCTGACAGCAGTGACAAACTGCACGGTGACATTTCTGTGCACTGTCTTGACAACTCATCAGCAAGGTGCAAACAGTGAAGTGCTGCATGATAAGGGGCCTGGCATAACAGCTTAGGCGAAAATGCAGGTAGGCTGTAGGAAAACCAGCAGTTCACACGTATCTCATTAAAGAAGACAAGGGTGTTATATCCACAAGATTCAGAGATCTCCATTTTGGCTAAAAAAGAGGTACCAAAACCTTTTCCTTTTCAAGGACAGTAATGTCACAGCAATATTTATCCAGGACACATCAGCAATCTCAAGCCAATGTCTGTAAGCAAACCCTGACCCCTCCACATAACTCCACAGCCTTCTGCTATGGTGCTGTTCACCTCCTTCAGACCCATGCCTGTATGACCCCACAGATTGCACCATGGTCTGTATCCCTCACACTGCCCCAAAAGCCCACCCACTCATACTCTCAACTGCACAACACCGTAGTCTATATCCTCCCAGAACCACATACTACCCCATAAACCTTATCCACCAGACCTGAAGTGGGATTCACCAGGAGAGATGTACAGATTGGGTAACAGCTGCTTCCTGTGGGTACCTTCAAGCTGCCTCTGCTTGGGCTCCTCCTGCCACAGCATCTAACCCCTACCATTCCACTGGGATGAAGCTGACTGGTCCAGTCATCCCAGCTATGGGGTTTCTTGAAGGCATCCTATGACAGATTCATGCCAGGAGTTCCGAAAAGTAATTTCATTGGCTTTTGTTGCTTTAGTGATTACATACTTTGAGTTGATGGTGATTTAGGGACACTAAACTTTTCCCCAGCAAAGAAAATTAATAGAAAACAAGGAAGGCTGTTGAAAAGAGGTTTGTTGCAGTGAATTCCACGTACTTCAGACATGGGAATGGGGAACTTGTGATCCTTCCACAAGCCACAATTCCATTACACACAGCTCATGGACACACTGTTTTTTGGCATTATTGTGGACTGACGTTTATTTCTAGTCCACCAAATGAGTCTGAAAGGCTGATTCAGCCCTTGGGAAAGGTTTTTAACTCCTGCTTCGAAACATGAATAAGAAGCACCTGCCCTTCCCAAAATACTTTACTTCGCTTGGCCAGTAAATCCTTCCAGAGCAGACATCAGTTCCAGCCTGCTTCTCTGTGTGATTTTCTGCTCTTTGCATTGTCCCATAGATGCTTCTGTCTAGCTGCTTTCCTAGTACCTTCTCAGTGAGATTTGATCTGGTTGTTTATTGAACTTTGTCCAGTGTTTATTATTTAAGGAATTCACAAGAGAGATGTGAACACTTTCATCCTAACTGTGTTACCAGGACAATTCTTTAACATGTCCCAGACTCCACAGGGCTACTTGCCAATTAAAAGTGTTCCATTGGGTGCCCGTTAAGCCCCTGTATATGAAAGTAAAGCAATTTCTCTCCTGAGTTCCTAAATTTCCACAGAAGCTCTTCAGTCATGCCCCGAGTCAGGAAACCTGCTGGTTGTGAGCAGTCTCACAAAGTCAGTTCCTTTTCCTGTTTGTGATTTTGCTGCTAATAGAGGCTGATCTTTCCCAAATCCTCACTTAATTAGCTTGTCTGGTTTATACAAACCTATGCTGATATCAGGATTGCTCACACACTGATCTCTTCCATCCATGGGCTTTGGCATGAGCATTCCCAAGCTCTGCAGAGAATACAACTCTTGGTGCATCAGTGTGTATATCTGAGGGATATGGGATGTTAGGCTGCATGGATACCTCCAGCTCTGCCTTTTTTGCACATCCAGCTTCAATCAGTATGTCACAAGAATCTGTAAACAGTCAAAAAATTACAAAAACACAGGGTTTTTTTTACATTCTACAGGCCACCTGCTCCCTGTCAATTCACACCATAGCCCTTTATGTAGCAAATCCAGTAAACAGAACTATAAAGCATCTGTCCTGCAACTGGACCCCATCCCAAGATAAAGAACAAAAATGATCCATGACAAACAGCTGGGAAGAGCATTCAACACTTGCACTGTGCTTCACAGCCCATCTGCAGCTTCCTTCCAAAACCAACCTGAACTTCTGCTCAGCACCAAAAGAAGGAAGGCAGAAAGAAAGAGATAAAGTCATTCTGCATCACAGAAAGCTTAGATACTAGAAGGGGAGAAATGGTGTTTGATACAGTTTTATTATGAACAAAGACTACAGGTGAGGAGCCAGCTCTGTTCTTTTTAAGTTAAAAACCTGCAAAATTTCTGAGGATATTTATGAGTTTAGGAGGAAAACCCATGTAGGCCAACTTTACCTGCATGATAAAGTGTCACCCTCAGTGGACATAAAGCCTCAACTTAGTCTTTCATTCAGAAGAGTTTTGAGTCCTGGTAGGCCAGGAGCTAAGCTTACAGCATTCAGGCCTAGATTTAGGGAGTTGCCATGTCAACACACCTCCACCGTTAGCAAGAACACCTCAGAGACTGGGATGTGAACTACAAGCCCTATTTTTAAGTCTCCATATTCAAATTCAGTGCAACACAAATCTCAGACTCAAATTCCCCTGAAACTGGTAAAATCCTTCCCACTTTACCCAAGGTGGAATTTGGTCCACAACCTTGTGACCACCTCGGGCTAATAAAGTGAAAAAAAAATGTCCTTTCTGCTGAGCAACAGCTAGAACATCCTTCTTCCTTAGAAGAATATCAGCCCGTGGAAAAGTAAATTCACTCAGATATAACATTTCCAAGGGGGTAATTCTTCTCTCTCACTCTCAAAATGGGGGAAAGCTCTTTGCCAGTATGTAATTTCTTTCCTAATCACATTGCAGTGTCACATACCAGTGAGCTAAGGGCTCCCGCAGCAGCGTTATTCTCCAGCATACGTGACTTTGTATAACATGTGCTTCGCTCGGCAGTCATCAGCAACAGAGAGCAAGAACATACTTCTTCCTCTATGACATTATTAGGCATTAAGAGCACTATATAGCAGTGCATTTCAGCTTCTTTATTTTCTCCCAGTAAAAGCAGCTTGGCCACCTGGTGTGCTGCACACACAGTTAAATTCCAAATGTAATGTATTTTGCAGCGAAAGAGATTAGAAAGCTGCTGTAATGAATCTCATTACCAGTGTCTTTATATCCTCATCTAGTTGGAAGCAGAGATCATCCAGACCTAGGTGCTGTACTTATTTAAAAGAGTATCATCTACCTCTCAACCCTGTCATTACAAGACGAATTGTTTCCTTTGGCTTGACGTTCTAGCCATGCTTTTCTCAGTCTTAAAATGTGTTAGCAGCCAGATTTTCTCAAGAGCTGAAGGCCAGATTTCTAAGTGCTCAGCACCACAACTGGGCTAGATTATTTTACAAGTGTTTGATTCCCATTTAGACATGTAAAATAAAAGCCAGCTTTTCAGACACACTCAAAAGCCTCCAAGATCTTCTGAAAATCTGGACCTAGAGTTACTCCAGTGACTTGCCAAATTAGTGGAAATTAAAGCAGACAGCATCTCATCATGTTACTTGCTGCAATGATAAACAAGCTATCTTATTGCTAGACTCATTTCCAAACCCCATCTCCCTTTTTAAGGCAGCTGTTTGCTAGTCTATTCAAACACAGGCCAACATTTCCAGTTGTGACTTCCACATTAAAAAAAATAATAAAAAATTCCAGATTTTCATATGTTCTCATGAGAAGAAAAAGATATAATTTCAGCTATATTTGGTAAACACTTCCAAGATAATTCATGTAGTGTCAGAGTGATATGGTCAGGAAACTTAAACCCAGAAAATGAACATTGGGAACATAATTCTAGCTGGTGAGTTAGAGTGAAGAGTTCTTTGCATCTCTGACAGTTGAATACATGAATCCTCCCCTGGTCTACACCTGGATTATGGCAGACAGGCCTCTTTTCCTGCCTTTCACTTATATGACCACTCAAACATATGTAGTTACTTCACTTTTTCATGCTGTAAGTGCTTCATAAGACTGCAATGCAGGAACCACCTCTCCCTTCTGATTCCATTGCTGTGCTGGCTCCTGACCTCAGACATCAAGAATGGATCTGGGCCAAAACAGATTTTCCTTTCTCAGGAGCATTTCCAAAATTCCAGAGCTTTCTTGAGCATGACAGAAAAACCTCCAGACTGAAAATTATGGAGAGACTCAATGATCAAGCAGTTGTTGTGCGGGAGATCCCTTTAACCAGTCCCAGCCAGACCAGGGACTAAGCTCTAGGCTAAGTCACAAACTCTGCCAAAGCTGCTCCTCTTTTCTACAAGTAACTTAACATTTATTAGGCAATCACACAAGATTTACTAGCTATCATTTGGGTGGTCAGAATAAACAGGACATTATGATTTCAGTGAAAGAGAGACATTGCCTTCTACCCCTTCCTTGGCTGAACCTTCACACTGGTTGATTTATATGCATTGGGATTCCAGATCAGCCAGCTTCTGATTTGTGCTTCTATTTATCTATTTATTAACTTAAACTTGCCTGATATGACTGTTCTAGCCTGTGATGTGTCACATCTCAGTACAGATGGACTCCTTCATTTCCAAACTCATATTCCAAACTCTTCAGTGCAAATACATGAATTGCAGAAGAAAACTGGGAGTTACACACAGTGGATCTGCTGACTAGGTGGGGATGCATTCCTTACAAATACTCTTTGTAAGGAAGTTTTACCTGTTCTAAGGGTAAGTAATATATTTCAGTGTGAAAATATAGCAGATCAGGATGATAAAACTTGTCCTATGATCAAAACTCTGAAAAAAGACCTAGTTTCAGTTCCCTGGTCTGATGATACAGAATTTCTGTATGACCTTGGGCAAATTATTTAACCTGTTACTTCCTCAGATAAAGTCTCTTTCCTCCCACTCTGTCTGATGATATGATGTGATCTCTTCCTATTTGTAATGCCAAAAAAAAAAAGAAATAAATCTAGGACCTCAGCTCTGCAGTATTCAAGAACAAACATTCTAAGGAGAGCAGGGAAAAGGAGCCAGCAAAGTGTGCATGCACCATTAAGAAAATCTCAGGCATTTCAGGTGACAGATTCAGTGCCAAACAGTAACAATACTCACATACATATTCTAAAGAGAGCTTTCAGGTTTCCTCAATAGCCTGTTCTGCCAAAGCTGGCTCTGGGAGCACCACCCTGCAAGCCTTAAAAGTAAAGATATGCTTTGCAGCTCTTTTAGAGACTAGCAGATAGGGAGGAGATCTGCTGGAAGATGCAAAGGGAAAGGCATGTGAATAGAAATGCCATCATTTACAGATAAACACAGAGAGCATTTTGGTTTTGAACCAGTGAGGTTTGGTAGGCACAACAAGTTACTCAGTCCCTGCTGCTATCCTTCATCTCTTACTCCAGTCTATCAGCATTGTAAGTCAGCATATCTGTATGTGAAGCACTCCTCATATGAATGAGCTATTCATCTTCTGACACTGCACAGGCAGAGCATGTGAAATGTCGAGAGATTAGACACTGCCAGAGTGAGAGATTCCTCGATGCAATTAAAGTGTGAAGAACAGATAAATCACAGATTTAAATGACTCCATCCAAACAGCCACCACACACAACCCCCTCCTCCCAGGCAGGGTGGGCTCAGCTGCCTTGTAACCAGCCCCAAATCTGATGAAGGAGCCGGTATGTGGACCATGATGTGAGCACAGTGAGAGAGGTGCCAGTGTGCAGCCTTTCCTAATGGGCTGTGGTTGAGGAGGCAGTGAGAGGCTGCTCTCACAGGTGAGGCAGACCCAGTGCAATAGCCCAGGGAACCAGGTGAGGAACAGAGGCAAGATGAAACAGCAATATTTGAATAAAATTGGTGTCAGAGAGGCAGCCATGCTGATATAATATCAGCAATGAGAGGGAGAACGTAAGAAAAAGTCCATGGTAAATTAAGCACCAAGGCTGTTAAAGGTCTAGTTATTTTCCAGCTAGTTGACTTCTGATTGTTCGTTAAAGTAAAATATCCAGCCCTGAAAAACAGCCAATGAAAGTTCGCTCATTTTTCCTGCTGACAAGTGGTCACAGGACATGGAGACAACCTGGTTTCCCAGATTTTGGCTCACTGCAGTGATGCCTTGGTCATTAATATTCATATAAGACCTAATGGTGCAGAGTTGGATGTTTGCATTCACCCTTCTTGGTATTTGTACAGTTGGATGTGGACACTGTTCACATTTTCCATGGGAGTAGCACAAGACTTAGTACTGGGCTCAAGCTTCCACTTCTAGAGACAAGATAGGGATCTCATTTTCCATTAAAAACCAAACCAAATAAAATAAGGCATTCCTCAGAGCTGAGGACTCAAGAAGTCAAAACCACCAAAGGACAAGAGAAAAGAATTGATTTCTGTTTGGTAGAAATCTCATGATTTTTAAGCCAGTCTCCTGACTGTGGCAGTGCTGAGCACGATGTTTTTAGCAATTTCTGAGTCATCAAACCTGGCTGTCTCGGCAGGAGAAGAAAACAGAAGCACAAGCAGCAACATCCTAAACCACCATGTTGTCAGGAAAAAAAAATCTATGGTGTCTTAGGAGGATGCTCATAAAAGCTACCATCTCTTCTTTAGTCCTTATCCTACTCAGTCCCCATGGAGGCAGCCTTGGCTGCAGCCCCAGGCTTAGTGGGGTGTTAACTCCCCAGTGCCCACTGCACCACGGGGCTGCAGGCAGGGAGATGCTAACAGCCCTAGGCTCAGCAGAGTACTGCTGGTTACCTTGTGCTGCCCACATCTGGGGCCAAGGATGGTGACTCAAAACCCATCAATGCTGTGCCAGGGTGAGTGTGACCCAGGCACTTAGAGGGGAGGCTAAACCCCCTGGCGTCCTTCCCAACCTCACCATCAGGAAACTTGTGATAATGGCAAAGCTGACTTTCCTAAACATGTCAAACTCCTGAGACTCCAGTCTTGGTCTGTCAGAGCTGTCTGTAGCTACACCTTATGTGCAAAGGGTGCGGAGGCTCCATCAGCTGCATATCCAGATGGGTGCTAAGGGTATAGGGTGCTCCCCACGCAGGCAGAATCTCTATCAGCATCCTCAGCAGGGCTCCCCACTGGTGAGGACCTGTCCTGGCTGTGGACATGAGCACTGGTGCTTTTGTGCCACCATTGAAGGACTACAACAACCCCCCACAGCCCTGCTCACTGTACCAGTGATGGGGCAAAATGCAAGTGTCGAGTGCTGGGCCCAAACACCTGAAACCCACCAGGTGGGCACAGTGAGACACAAGCTCACTGCCTCCCAGCACGCTGGCAGGCAGCATTTCTCTCTCCCTGCAGATATCACTCCATCTCTGAGGACAACGAGGGGGAGAAACAAACAGCTAGAGACACAAGCTTGTTGAAGGCACCCCGCGCTAGCCTTGAAACACAGGCCACCGCCGGCCTCGTTCGTGCCTGGCAGCGAATCTCTGCCACGTTTGCTCCTGCTCGTCACACTCCCAGGCAGGACTTTTGGGGCAGGGACCTGCTCCCTGTGGTTGGCGTTGATTCATCTGCCGCGCAGCATCGCGGGGCTGCAGTAGCTGGCAGAAAGCTCCCACACGGATTTTGTCAGGAGCGCCGGGCAATAATGGAATGACACCTCACCGTGTTTGCAAACAAACACTGCCTCCCTTCCTGTTTAACACCATCTGCCACCCAACCCAATTTCCCTGCCCCCATCCCTTCCCAAAAATGACAGCCAGAGACAACTCCAAGAAGCAGCTGCTAAGGCAAACCTCACTCTTTTGTGCTCTGTTTTCCAAGGTGCTGGTGAGGAGGCTGCGGTCCCAAGCCACCCCTGCCTGTGCACAAGCACACACCTTGCTGCAGGCTCACCACTGAAAAGCTAACTGGGCTGGGGGTTCTTCATTGCCACTGAAAACACAAACCAGTTCAATGTTAGCTTGCTCTCAAGCTCTTCCATTGCCTGGTCTTCTTCCTGGCTTCTCTGTGCAGTTGGTAGGATCTGGGGTGGATATGTTGATGGAAGCAAGAGGAGGCTCCACTAAGCTCCCCATCAACAGATTAGCTCAGCTTTCCTGCATGGATCCTGCAGGGTTAAAACCAGGGCTGATCAGGTTAGGGCAAGCATCTGGCACCCACACAATCACTAACATTTCCCCAGGGCTACTGCACCGACTGATGTGCCTCCAGGGAACAGATAAAAGCTTCTTCCAGACTAGCTCAGCCTTTTGGGCCAGCTTTTCTCATTTGCTTTTCTCAAACAAAAGAAAAATGGAGCAGAAGGAAGTTACTTCATACATCCAAGGAACAAGTTTAGCTAAGAAGGATCAGATTCCTCAGGGTTTCAACTAAGCTGGGGAAAAAACCCAATTCCTTAAGCAAAGAGACTGAAAAAAACCAAACACTCTGCTCACAGCACTGCAGGTGGGAACCTGCTTTCTTATTTATCACAGAGCTGCAGAAAACAGAAAACAAGGGTGTTGCATCCCATAATGCCCTGGATAAGATATTGGCATTTCTGTGATGTCTTTATTCTATCCCTGCATTGCACTAACAACCAAGACTGTTAACAAGATCTCATATGCATTATGTTAAATATTAGAGGCTTTTCCATATCATCTGTTACACGTGTTCTCCACAGCACTCTCATCCTCTTCTTCACCTGGCAGAGGTATTCTCCTTGTAAAGCCAAGGAATTGAGAAGGTGCCTGTATCCTGCACCCAAGAAGCAGACACACACCTCGTGGACTCAGCTCCTTCACACAAGAGGGGCCTGAGCTCCAATATTTAAGCATCATCCAGTAGATACCCTGTGCTGATAAAATCTTAAGCCTCAGTCACCACTTAAATAGAATGAGTCCAATTACTTCGAGGCAATACCCAGAGATAATGTAGACTGTCAACTACTGGCATTTTTATGTGGATGATCTTTACGCAGTGCTCATCCTTGGCATGAAAGCTAGTGGTTTGTATTTGAGAGGATAGCTTTATTTCTTCTTCCAGGATGGGATAGATTAACGCTAAATAGTGTTATCTTCCTGCTCATCAACAGCTGGGTAGGCTCACATCCATTGTAACCTGAGGCATAGTTCAAAAGAAATCTATCTGTATCTTTTTCCAAGTACCCATTAATCATCTCCTTCACACCCCCTTTCTAGCAGCTCTCCAATATGCTATTTGAACCTGGATTATACTAAAATGCTTGAACACATTTAAATCCATCCTCGCTCAGTATGTCCACACTCATTACTTTTCAACCTCCACAATCCTTAGAGGTTGTTTCTGTGTAGCCACAGCTGGTTTACTTATTCTGAGAATAACACTAGAGATTGCTGAGGTCACCATGGATGTCCCTGCTCTTTTGGATATATGTGTCCCACAGTATGAATTTTTAAATCAGGAGAGGTCAATCCTATGTGCTGAGCATCCTAGTGATCCTGAGGAGGGGCAGGAGGAGATAGCTCATTGCAACAAACTGTGCTGACAGATTTTTCAGGTCCTCATCACTTCCACAAAGAATTTAGGCAATAAAAACCCCCTTTGCATTTGATATAATTCTTGGCCTCTGAGTGTACAATAGTGTGTACTGTGTATACAGCATGCACTGTGTCCAAGCTACCCCTTCCCTTTGCTGGAGGAGGACATGTCTTCTCAATCTCTGTAGTACCAGCTATTGCCAGACGTAGGATGTCTTCATTAGCCATCATTGTAGACTATTTCCTATATAAGGAAACATATAAGGGAAAGGATAAAACCCAGCAGAGCAGCTGGCTGGTTACTTTGGTCAGCCTGCCTTTGTTTCCGTGGAAGAATCCCTTCAGCAGGCTATGATCTGCTAGAAAAACAAAGTACTTCCCATCTAGGCAGTGATGGAGATGTTTTATTCCCAGAACAACAACTTGCCTTTCTTTCATCAGCTAATTTAGTCTCTTCTGACCTAGTCACTGACCTGAAGATGAAGCCATCTGTCCACCCTCCAATAGCCTTCACGTTACATACCAAGTGTCATGGGATGTGGCACTGATGATCTTTGCAAGGGTCAAAATGGAAAGCACTTCCCATGACCTCATAGCTTTTTAGATTTCTCATAATACTTTCTGCCTTTTTCCACTGGTGCCAGGTCACCTCAGGCTTTCATGTGATGATTCTAAAGGAATTTAAATATTTGAAAGCAACTCTGATAATAATTTTTAACTGACTTAAGTATGCTTCATAACTTAGTTGCCTCTAAAGGCCACAAGTGAACAGCCACAGGGTTGGTCCTTCCCCTGCCTGCTGGGTACCCCAAGTACAACACTTCTGGTTGTACAAGAGAACAGATATTTTTTTATGAAGTCTTACTGCTCCCAGTGACACAAGTATCTTCTCTTGCACACAAGGCTATCACTTATTCTGACTGTAAAGTACAGGCTCCCTTTCAGTGTTTCATTTCCTCTTTGATGATCTCCAAGGTTTCTCATTGTCTATTTTGCTCTTCTGGTGCTCACCTATCCCCATCTGCAGAGATTGATGCTATGCACACACTCCACTAAGCTTTCAGCCACCCTTGCCCTGCCCTGCCCAACTGTGTCCAAGGATGTGATGCTTGTCTTCTCCAGACACTTGATTCACTGTGGCTTTGTGCACAATTGCTGCAGAGGAAACTGGGTTTTTTTTCTGGTTCAAATACAGAGATTTGAAGCAGAATCCAGGCAGAGAAGAATGGCTATGAACAATGCTCTCCTTCCTCATTCCTCCCCGGTCCTTCCTCAAGGGGTTTGGGGAGCTAACCCTACTAGCAGCTATTCCAACATGAGCCCATCCTCTGCAAAAATCCCTGTTACTCTCTCTTCTCAATGTCCCAGCCCTTTATAAACACCTGCATGTATTTTCACAGAGAAGTAGTATATCCATGGGGTCTAGTTTGACATTTCTTTTCTAACTCTTGCACACAATCTCTAGCTGACAGGTTTGGGTTTTGGCCTAGGTATCTAGTAGTAATACATATTTTCTCTCTGTGTTTGTGTTTTAGTGAAACAAACCAATGGACTGTCACCAGAAGGAGTCCTCCAAAGCAAGCCCACTTACCAATGTGGCACTCAGTAGTGGATTCAGTCCTCTTTTGCCCTTTGGGGTGTATGTTCACTGATGGGTGTTGCATGTGCTTCTGTGGAGGTTGACAGGCAGTTTACATTTGTACTCTAAAGTCTATTGTTGCCTTTTAGAAAACATCCTCCCCCTAAACAAAATCCAAAGTCCCCTGCTCCCTTCCTTTACCTCTGGATGAAACAGTGGATTTGAGAGGTTGCTTTTGAGAGCTGCCACTGCTTTATTTGTCTGCATGTCCCAACCTGAGGCATATACGACCCTGGACTATTTCATATGTAGATTTTGCTACAAAATAAGCTTCTCTTTCACACCAGAACAAAATTTCATCGAGGGTTTCCATTTCATGGTCGGCCAGCTCAGTTGTTTTGGGTATTTCTAAATACTCATCTTTTCACCCTTTCACAGTTTCCTCCTTTGCTGATACCAACAGTGCTATTCTGGGCCAGGTGAAGTTCCCCTCCACCAGCAATCAGCGATGGTTTATGGCACTCATAATGATGAAATTCCATCTGTCTCACAGCAGATCCCTCAGGAGGTTGCTAATCAAACAACATTCAATTAGCCCCTCCAGCTCTGCCACGTATTCAGCTACATCATCTCCTCATCCTACAAAGAAACTCGAAGGAGCTGACAAAATTGCTTGGCTGTAGTGAACAATACTGTTACATCTTCAGCTCATCTAAGCATTTTTTTTCCACTTTTCTGAGGCTGTAACAAACTCCTTAAAGGTGAGTATGTTTAATTGCTACAGAAATCAATTTTGCTTGGTGTCTGTTGGTTCTTATCTATAATTTGCTCCGAAAGAAAACAGTGGCCCAGCTACTTACTATATTGCTGATAGTCCTAATTTTCTTCATTAAGGACTTCCAGTTCTCCCAGAAGTTTCCAGTTGTATGAAAGGACTTCTCAGGTCACAGCAAACTCTTTACTCAAGCTGGGAACCTGCTGCTTTGTTTAACCAGTTGCTGTGTTTAATTTATTTAACTGCTTTATGAACTCCCACTCACAAACCAGAAAGTAATGTGTGGAGGGAAAAGAGGGCTGGATCTCAAAAGCATCAGGCAATCCTGCTTAAAGCTTTTTATCTTCATTAATATAATCTTCACTGTTGTCTCCAGAGATCTATCACGGTGATTTTAGTGAGAAGACTTGGAAATTAGTGGAGGTACAATTGAACCCTGTAGTACCATTGGGGCAGAGACACATTGATTTTGGGGAAAGAGAGCCACACTGTGCCTGAGGAATAGACAGGTGACATGTGTTATTTAGGATGTCAATTGAGTGTCTTCTAGGACCATTTGGTTTGAATTAACAAAAAAGACATTTGTCTGAATTGCTGTAATTGATGAGGGTTGAAAAGCCAGGATAAGATCTGGAGTGAGATGATATAATCTAGACTCTTCCCTACGATGCTGTTGAATTTTAACAGGACTTTGTCAAACCTGTTAAGTGAACAGGATGGAGCTAACATGATGGAGAGATATGCCCTTTCCACCCACCCAGAAAAACCCTAAGTGAAATCAGATAGCAACAGATTTGAATACTAACTTCTGAATAGATTTTTGCCAAGCCTGCCGATCAAGGTCAGAACTCTCTTGGTAAAGAGGTGGTTCTTGCTTGGATGAGATGCAGTCTGTCTGATAGGAGAGGTTTGGGGCTGTCTTTTGTTTTACACAAATCTGTTTGCCCATCACTGGTTTTAGACTCTGACCTTCCATACATAACCAGCATGCTGGGTTTGGTGTGGAAGCAATGTCCCTTGAAAGGAGCTTCACAAGCAACTTTCCTGTCTTGCATGAAGCAGCTGCAATGACATGGCTCTGCTGGCAGCAGGAGGTGGGTAAATTGGATTGCATGTCACAGAAACCACTTGATCTTCAGCAACAACTTACCCTGCGCTTCCCATCATTATCAATAAGAGGAAATATCAGAGGAGATATCCAGCCCTGTGTGCCTTGCCTAGGCAGCAGACTGCTCTTGAAGGTTTAGAGGGTAAAGTGAGGTGCAGGAGTCCCTTTTTGGTACAGTCTTCCTTTTTTTCATTGCTAGACAAGAGTGAATGGATTTAATGAATCATGGAAGTGGGATCAGGCAGAGCAGGGTCCATCCTGCTCCCCTGCTGAGGGCTTCTGTGATCCTGATAAGTGACATGTTTTCTCTGTAGCCCAGGCTGCCATTAGAAAAAAACAGGCACAGTATTCCGTTCCTCCAATGTCTTGTCTTTCATGATCAGCTTAAAGCTCTTGAGGCAATGGTCTACTTCTTACCTTGTTTTTGCTGTATTGCCATCACTGAAGAGCCCTGTCTCACTTCAGCTGTCTAGACATGACCATAGTGCAAATATTAAACAGCACTGACAGCTGAAAGCCTGCTTCCATCTTATTTCCTTAGATGTCAGCAAATAATGTCATGGCATCAGGGATGAGAAACCTTGGCCTGACATAACAGAAGTGACACAACACACTGAAATCAAGACAGGACAAAAATTCAAGGCGCGCACACAGCTGCTCCTGAACCTCTTTCAGTTGGCAGGGAAGGACAGAAGATCATGCAAAGCTCATCACACATTGCACAAGTTTCACAGCTCCCAACAGCCATACCAGTCAAACCTGCAGCTTGGCTGGGTTTTGCCTTCCCCATGAAAGTACTCTGAGGAACAGAACGAGATACGAAATGCTTCACTTCTAGGTCACTATTTCCACCTAAGTCTTGTGTAGCTCACNCGAGGAACAGAACACCACCAGACATCAGGTCATTAGGCAGAAGGAGATATGAAATGCTTCACTTCTAGGACACTATTTCCACCTAAGTCTTGTGTAGCTCACTAGTAGGTAAGAGCCATTGTCACTTGACTGTCATTGTAAATTGAAACAACTGTAGATTTTGCAGTCCCCAGAGAGGTGCAGTTGCATGCCTGAGGGAGAACTGCAGGGCAGGACTTAGACACTGATGCATCCATACTGAGGTGGTCATGCTCTCAGTGCTACACAAAACAGACTCAGAGCTCAGCAGTTCCTCTTGCAAATCTGTCTTGCCCTTTGCCCAGGTCCTCCCTTATGTGCATGCACCCTGGGGAAGTGAGGAGTCAGTCTCGCAGCTTCCCCACTGCAGGGGCCCAGCAGCTGGCTGCCTCCCCCTCCCAGGCAGCT